>JBBPBX010009133.1:15022-60763 GCA_038048925.1 Garcialebias charrua | reverse complement strand
AGAGAAAAAAAAATAAGTCCCATTACCAGAAAAGAAAAAAATAACACAAAATAAATGGCCCTATGACAAAATTTTAACTCTTTGTGTGGACATTGTCTGAATTAACCTGTTAACAGGTTTGATAAATCTACCTAGTCTCGTCCGTATCCCTCCCCCTTGGACAACCGAAGCGACCGAGTCACATCCAGACACATGTGAACCACTAACGGCCTTAGTTGTACCAATAGTGTCACTCGGGTGTAAACTTATGCCGACAGAGTCTGAAAGCTGGTCGCCAGTGTTATCTTCAGAGTGTGAGCTCTCTGACCCATGAGCTACCCCATCCAGGACACTCCTATGGTCCCCACAGGAAGACATGACCCCTGTACCCTGAACGCTACCATCGTTCCCTCCAATAGCTTCAGGTTCTCTAACTACTGTCACTTCACCTGTGGTCATCACCACACTAGACTCTGGAAGGGAGGAAACCCAGTGAGCTGTTCGAGCATCACTGTCCCGTTCACCGGGAACCACGTCATCTGACGACTCACCCTCTGAAACTGTGTTTGAAAGAGAAGCCTGAGATACAGAGTCATCCCATGATGGCAAAGGCAAAAAGTTTACAGGCATGATCAGATTCCTATGAACTGTCCTAACTCGTCCTGTGACAGGATGACGGATAACATAGGTGTTCAGTTCACTGTTTTTATGGACCACAATGTAAACCGTATCTTTCCAACGATCAGCCAATTTTCGTTTTCCTCGTTCCCCTTTGTTAGCCATCAATACTCTGTCTCCCTTCTCCAAAGAGTGTCCCTTAACCTTTCGGTTATACACCTCAGCTTGTCTCAATTGCTGTTTCTCAGCATGCTGCTGAGCCAAAGTTATTGCTTCCCTGAGGTCTGTGCGCAACGACTGAACATATTTGTCCATGTCAGCAGTCTCTCCATCCAAGAGAACACTTCCAAACATCACATCAACAGGTAACCTAGGGGTTCGACCAAACATTAAAAGGAAAGGCGGAAAACCTGTGGTTTCGTGAACCGTGCAGTTATAGGCAAAAGTCAGTGTGTTTAGCATCTGAGGCCATTTTTCCTTTGCTCGAGGAGGCAACGCACGGATCATACTACCCAGAGTGCGGTTTAGACGTTCAGCCTGGCCATTTCCCGCAGGATGATATGGTGTGGTATGGCTCTTACGAACACCGGCCATCTGGAGTAGCTCGGCAATGAGGGAGCTTTCGAAATTAGCCCCTCTGTCAGAGTGAATACAAGCTGGAAACCCGTATATGGAAAAAAAATTATTCCATAACACGCGAGCCACTGATTTGGCAGACTGATTTGGACATGGGTAAGCACAGGCTAGTCTGGTAAAATGGTCTGTCACCACTAGAACGTCAATGGACTTGTTATTGACATCCTCTGCGGACCAGAAGTCAATACAAACTAGTTCTAGCGGTGCTGATGTGACAACAGAAACAAGTGGAGCCCTGGCCTCAGGTTCTGGTGCTTTGCTCAAGACACACCTCTTGCAATGACTCACATATTCTTTGACATCATGTTCCATCGAATCCCAGTAAAACGTTGTCTGGCAAGCCACAGTGTGCGCTGCTGACCTTGATGGCCTGCATCATCATGCACCCCTTTCAACACCTGGCCTCTCAAAGCAACTGGAACCACATACTGGAACACTTTCTTCTTGCTCACCACATGTTTAGAAACATGGTACAACACGCCCAGCCGGGTCGTGAGTTTACCCCATTGTCGCAGTGTACGGTTTGTCTCCCGCGATTCATGAATGCGCTCACGTCGAGATGGACGACGTCCCCTGTTCACATAAAAGGAAACCCGGCTGACTACAGGATCCTGACACTGTTTATCATACAACTCCTCATGAGTGAGGACAGGCAGTGGGCTCTGTCCCACTGGAGATAGTTTTTCCAGCTGCTGTGTGTAGCAGGTTGCCCTCATTTTCGCACCTTCACTCCAACAACGGTGAGACTTAAATAAGGCTGACACCTCATCACGAGAAACTCTCCCACCGTTGTCCATAATGTCCACACTGCCTGTGACAGAGCCCTGGGTCGGAGAAGTGAGTTTGCGCTTCTCATCCACAGACTCTTCCCGGGAAAGACGAAACATGTTCTGAACGTCTTCCACCAACAAACCTCTGGCTCCTTCCAACAAAGTGTTGTATGGAGTCCTCGTCAAACGGTGCATCATCTTGTGCTGAGCGAATGGTTCCCTGCTCAATGCATCTGCCACAATATTTCGCGGCCCTGGAATATACTGAATGTCAAAGTCAAAGGGGGCCAGCTTGGCCACCCATCTCTGTTCGCAAGCGTCCAGCTTCGGCTTGGTAAGAATGTACTTCAGAGGATTGTTATCAGTCCAAACAGTAAATTTATGTCCGCGCAGCCAATGACTAAACTTATCATGAATAGCCCATTTCATGGCGAGAAACTCGAGCCTATGAGCAGGGTATTTGGACTGCGCATGATTCAAGGACTTACTAGCGAAGGCAATGGGCCTCGCAATGTTGTGGCCATCTTGTACTTGTGACAGCACAGCTCCTAATCCGGAAGATGACGCATCAACAGAGAGCAAAAAAGGCTTTGTAAAGTCAGGGTGGGCAAGAAGAACCTGCTCTGTCAACGCAGCTTTTAGAGTCCTAAATGCTTCGCTACACTCCAGGGTCCAATCAGCCGCAACAAGCTTACGCGCCAAACCCTGCTTCTTCCTACCCTTCCCCCTCCGTGGCTTGGCAGTCCCTGTAGTCAGTTGGAATAATGGCTTGGCAATCACAGAGCAGTTCTCAATGTAGTGCTGATAATACACCACCATGCCTAGAAAAGAGCGAATCTTCTTAGGAGATGGCGTAGTGCCATCAGGTTCCATAAGATCTGCTTCTGACACGCCTACAATTGCCTGCACTTTTTCAGGGTCTGTTGCAATTCCGTCTCTCGTAACAATGTGACCTAAGAACTTCACAGACTTTCTTAAAAACTGACACTTGGATGGGGACAGTTTTAGGTTATGTTCTCTTAACCGTCGGAACACCATCTCAAGCCTCTGCAGGCTTTCCTCCTCAGACTTTCCATAAACCAACAGATCATCCAAGTTACAAAGAAGGCTTAAAAAGTTCTGGTCACCAAAGATCGTGAGCATCATTCACATGAAAGTAGCCGGGCTGTTACACAGAATACTCAGTATCCGCCAATAAGCCTCTTTAGACTTAAACTGTTTGATGAGCGGTTTCATCACATTTGTGCCAACAATGAGCTCATCAGCCTGACCATCAACCACTAAAACTGGGACAACATAATCAAACCCAAACAGTTTAAGTTGCAGTTCACAGATTCCCACCGGAACAGTCTGTTTGCCACCACACCCAACAAGAACAATGTTAGTGGGAGGGATTACATCTCCCATCACCACTGCGGTTATACTCATGTAATCCAAGAGGAGAGGAGAAAGCAGTGTATTTCTTATCATCTTCATTCAATGGGACATTGTAATATCCTGAAGTCAAGTCCATTGAGCTAAAGAATGCGTTACCTCCCAATGCTGCAAGGATGTCAGTTTGGTGTGGTAAAGGGTGCGCATCTTTGACTGTACGAGCGTTCAACCACCTGAAGTCTGTACACAACCTCAAGTCACCATTTTTCTTCCAGCAAAGAACAAGTGGAGAAGCATACTCACTGCTTGACTTTCTGATAATTTCACGCTCTTCCATGTCATCTAAAGTTTCTTTCAACTTTTGGTAGTGAGCAGGAGAAAGCCTACGATAAGGCAGACGAAAAGGGCGTTCATCAGTAAGTCTGATGCGATGGCAGAATTCGGCAGCTTTGCCGCAATCCAAGTGATGTCTTGAAAACACATCTTCATACTTTACCACCAAGTCAGTCAGCTTCTCTCGCCAATGTTCAGAAACTTCACAGTCACTAACGGATAGATCCTGCAGCCCCAAATCAGCCAATTTGTCAGGTCCAACTTTTGTCTTGACACTACAACATGACTCAGCTGTGAGGCTGCCATGAGAACTGTCCACTTTACACACATTCTGATGTACCCTCACGTCCATACCACCATCAAAATCTTCCAAAGCAATGCATGGATACACATCAGCCACCTTAGCGTTCCTTCTCAACATAATTGGAGACATAGTAGGATTGATGATTTTCACAGGAAGCCACCCTCCTCCCCACAGTGGAGTAACTACTCTGCCAACCATTACACTACGGTGCACACAACGTGAAGTGCTCGGTTCAACAACAACAGTACTTCCCACAGAGAGTTCAGTCTTAGGTGGAAGGCGGCCCCACACCACATGCTCACTCATAGGTTCAAGAGTCACGGCCTTGGTCAGTTTGACAGTCCCAACTTTCTCTGGGATTTCCTCCCCCCTCCACCTTTCAAGATTGGCCAAAAAACTGACAAACTGACTATTTTCATCCAAACATGTCGAGTCAGGTCTACTCAGTATCCGCCAATAGGCCTCATTAGACTTAAACTGTTTGATGAGCGGTTTCATCACATTTGTGCCAACAATGAGCTCATCAGCCTGACCATCAACCACTAAAACTGGGACAACATAATCAAACCCAAACAGTTTAAGTTGCAGTTCACAGATTCCCACCGGAACAGTCTGTTTGCCACCACACCCAACAAGAACAATGTTAGTGGGAGGGATTACATCTCCCATCACCACTCCTGCCTCACGCAACTGAGGGATTATGTCTGCACGTACAGATGTAGCCATAGATCCGCTATCTAACATCCCTCGTAGCTCAATCTTGTTGCCAACTAGCACTGTAGTGAAAAACAGGCTGTCACTGATGGGTAGTTTTGCCACATTTTGGAAAATTACAGTTTTATCATTAGATACTGTGTTGCAAGCCATCATGTAAACAGTTTGGATGTCATTGTCAATATTGGAGGAAACACTAGAAAGGCCCACACCGTCCCCCGCTAAATGAAGGCCATCTAGTTTTCCTGAGGCGAATCCGCTTGTCCCTGACCAATCGGGTGCGTTTGAGGTTTCTGAGTTTTAGAACAGTGAACACTGATGTGCTCTGGAGAGAAGCATCGAAAACATAATCTATGCATCCTACAATGTGACCTAGTGTCATGTTGCCGGTTGCCACAAACCTGACATTCCCGTGATTGTCTGGAGACCTGCTTATTGGACCTGTTGCTTATAGCCTGAGTGTTGCTGATCAGCGCCGTCTCCAAAAGACTCAAGACCCTGTCCATCGTGGTGTTTTCAAAAGCTGTTTTGTAGCTCTCTGGCTCCGGAACATTTCTAGAAATGGGCAACACAGTTTGTTCATTGGCAGCCACACCCACGTGTGAAGGCTCGGTAACCCCCACTTTCTGTTTCTCACGGCTCCGAACAACTGCATGGTCCCTTAAATACTCATCTAAATGGTCTTGAACTTCACTAGCTGTCCAATTGCGAGAAGGCTTTGTTTTAAAAACCAATGCCAGCTCTCTGTCCGGGCAGTGGCGAATAAACATGAGCACCAGATGTAAACTCAGGTCAGTCATTGAGTCCCCCTTACTAGACAAGCATCGTTCAGCAACCTCTGCAGCTTTGTTAAGCCGTATCCAGTAATCAAGAGGTCCCTCGTTTGTGTATGGTGTGCTAGCATAGAAGTCAGCTAAAGGCAGATCTGACTGAACGGTGTCTCCAAAATGTTGTCTGAGAATACTAAATATTACAGAAACATCTGTAGCCTTTGCATTACTACGCATACAGACTCTAGTGACATCTCTTGCCCTCCCCATCAATCTGTTCATAACCACTTCAACCTGTTCAGCCTTAGTTGACTGTTTCTGTCTAAGGTAGGCCTGCATGAGGTCTTCCCACTCGAAAACAGAACATTTATCAGTTTTGTCACCCCTAAAATAGGGTGGAACATCAACATCAGAGCGTAATACAAGATTAAGTTTTGATACATCAATACCAGTAGTACAACCCTGACATGACTGTGAAGTGTTCTTGTTGTGATCCGGGGTTGAGAAAGGTGAAGGCTCTGACGCAGCGTTCTGCATCAACAACATCTTGATGGACTCTCCTATTTCTGACCCAATGGTTCTGATTAAATCTGTTAGTTGGGTGGAGGCAAATTCTCCATCAGGTGAAAATGCAGGACAGGATGAGGGAATCACTGGGCTCAGTCCCGGAGTGAAACTTAAAGTCCGACTAGTCAAGTCATCAAACCCCTTTTTCCTCCCAGACTCAGACATTTTTGAGCCCAAAACCCCTGCATTTTCTGGAGTGGCAAACTGCAAAACCCCTCTCCCCCTACCAATGGATAATACCCCATGACTAGGAATTGACATTTCATTCAGTTTGCGACCCTCCATGGGGAGACCTCACTGTTACCCGTTATGGGAATGAAACAGGAACCTGTCCAGAATGAAAAAATTGAAATGAGAGAATCCCAACCACAGTGTCCGAGGAACTCCGCACGGGCAGCGACTCCAAGGCGCAGATGGAACCAACGGACGTCGTCCAGCAACACCGGTGGTCTTCTTTAGCTGACCAGTCGAAGGGTCACGGCACCAGTTTTGTAGTGTATTTGATTCTGCATTGTGTCTTGTAGAGTAACAGCCAGACGACATCTGATTTGAAGGCTCTTTTAATGCTCCTGCATTTAAATAGCAGAAAATAGTCACCAAAAACAGGCTTTTTCTCATTGGTGTTCCACAGCGCCTTCTCCCCCAAGAGTTTGCACAGAAAAAGACCGTGCGTGTGGAATAACACGTAATAAAATAAAAGTAATTACAATAAATAATCACCAAACTCAAAGATGGACACAATAATCCCAAACAGTACATAAATAACAAAGAAAATAGTAATAATAAAACAAAACAAAATAGTCCCAGATCAAAAGTAATAAAACATCACATACCTGCATTTAAATAGCAGAAAATAGTCACCAAAAACAGGCTTTTTCTCATTGGTGTTCCACAGCCCCTGTTTAGTCAAATAGTACTATTTTCAGCACATGGACTAGCAATATTTCATGTGACATTTATTAGCTAACTATTTACACGGTTCCAATACTATTAAACAACATTTAAATGTCCCAAGACACATTATTTTACAAGAACAATAGTAAAATTATCACTTCTTAGGCTTAAAATACACTTATTGAACATACTGTAGAAAACAGAAATTCGTACCTTCTCCCCCAAGAGTTTGCACAGAAAGAGCATGAAGGAGCTGTGCTATTTCTCTTCATGAGTTATAATTGTACGATCCACTTATATTTCTCTTTCTTAACCCCAACTGACACTCAAAACAACAATCAAGGAACTCGAAATGTTCCACAGTAACAATAATAATTCACAGTTTCGTTCACAACACATTCAATTTAAATAAAAAGAATAGTTTTGAAACAGGAAGTGACCCGCTGTTTTGGAAATGGATCTGTCATCTTTTCAAAATAAAAGCTGCAGATATTTATAATTTTTTACTGGAATAGCTTTTCACTTGACAATCTAGTGTAACAACATCACACTGCTACACAGGCAGTCCAGTAACGGTTGAATAGATACCATTAAGTCCGAGGGGGAAGTAGATTTGGCAGTCGTCGGAGTAGAAATGAAAAGGTATGTTGTGTTCCCAGAAAATAGCACCTAGTGGCAGCAGGTATGAAGAAAATAAAAGAGGACCGTGGATCGAGTATGGCTTCATGCCAAGAAAGAGCACCACATATGCCATCTTTGTTTTGAGAATGCAGATGAAGAAGTAAAGAGAGGGTCAGAAAGGGCTTCACTGAGTCTTTGTGGATTAAGAAAAACCATATGACAGGGTGCCGAGGGAGGAGGTATGGTATTGCATGAAAAAATCTGGAGTAGCTGGGAAGTTTGTTAGACTGGCACAGGACATATAGACTATAGACCGGTGGCTCTCACCCCGATAGTCGCTAAATGTTTTGAGAAACTGGTCATGTCCCACATAAAGACAGCCGTCAACATCAGCGAGGACCCTCATCAATATGCATACCGTGAGAACCGATCAACAGAGGACGCCATCTCCTCTGTGGTCCACACTGCTCTCACCCACCTGGATCAGAAGGACTCATACGTGCGTCTGCTCTTTGTGGACTTCACATCTGCCTTCAACACCATGATCCCCCAAACTCTGATAGACAAACTATCCACACTTGGACTAAGCCCCTCTATTTGTAACTGGGTCTTAGACTTCTTAACAAACAGACCACAGTCCGTGAAGATCCACAACTTCTCCTCTTCCACCATCACCCTCAGCACTGGCTCTCCTCAAGGATGTGTGCTGAGCCCTCTTCTGTTCACTCTGCTCACATATGATTGTACAGCCACACTTCCAGGCTGTCATATTGTTAAGTTTGCAGATGATACAGCTGTGGTGGGATGCATCACAGATAATGATGAATCCAGCTACAGACAGGAGGTGGAACATCTGGAGAGCTGGTGCAAAGAGAACAACCTTCACATGAATGTGAAGAAGACGAAGGAGATGATTGTGGACTTCAGAAGGAACAAACACACCCACACCCCACTGTATATAGGTGGATCTGCGGTGGAGGTGGTCTCCAGTTACAAGTACCTGGGTGTACACTTGAATGATAACCTCAGCTGGAGCAATAACACCACCAGCCTGATCAAGAAAGGTCATCAGAGACTCTACTTCCTCAGACGGCTGAGACGAGCCGGTCTGAGAAGCTCAGTCCTCACCTCGTTCTACAGGTGTGCAGTGGAGAGCGTCCTGTGCTCCAGCATCAACGTGTGGCATGGAGGCTGCACAGTTGCAGAGAGGAAAGCTCTGCAGAGAGTGGTGAAGGCTGCACAGAAGTCTGTGGGAGTCAGTCTCCCCACCATCACAGACATCTACACCTCCAGATGCAGAAAAAGAGCCACCTGCATCATGAAAGACCTCACTCACCCAGCACACTCACTCTTTGCACCACTCCCCTCGGGACGGAGGTTGAGGAGCATCAAATGTAGAACCACTAGACTGAGGAACAGCTTCTACCCTGAGGCTGTCAGACTCATGAATAAATAAATAATAAGAATAAACACTGCAAAATGTCACATCATGTTGATACTGATCTGTTTCTTGTTGCTGCGTTCATCTGTGACTATCTGCGTTCATCTGTGACCATCTGCTCATGTTCGTGCTGCTGTTTATAATGATGTTTTTCTACTACATTAGGGCTTAGTGTATTACTAGCTGATGTCTCTCTTAGTTAATCCTAGATGTTATTATTGTTTTTCTCTTGCATTTGTTGTTGGATGTAACTGGGACCCCGTGTACATAATCTCGTTTTCAACACATGTACTACATGCGGTGCAAATGACAATAAATTCTCTCTGACTCTGACTCTGACTCTGACATGTATGTTGACAACAGAACAGTAATGAGATGTGCTGTAGGAGTGACAAATAGCTTCAAGGTGGAGGTGGAATTGCATCAAGGATTGACTATGAGCCCCTTCTTGTTTGCTCTGGCGATGGACTAACTCAGTGCTTTTCAACCACTGTTCCGCGGGGTGTGCCGTGGAAATTATCCAATTTCACTTAACTGGTCTAAAAAGATTTTTCGAAAATGAATTAATTATCTGCGTTCGGTCGTACGCCGCTCTACGCCATTCGTACGCAGAGGCACACGCGTATCCCCGCAGGGCATGTACGCGCAAAGCTCAATTTTTACGACCGCGAACGCAAGCGCGTTGTCGCACAATAAACTGCCCGGCGCCGGACTGTTTTGTATGCGACACAAATATATTAAATTCCCCTTCTTCATCCCTGATCTGGCCTTTTCTTTTGTTTTTTTTTTGCCAAAAGTCAAGTGATCGCTTCCTCCTCCGCTGACTCCATGACTGAAATGATGAGGAAATGAATGCATTTCTGGGTGTTATCATTGATGACAAACTGACATGGAAACATCATGTAAATTCCATTAAAACAAAAATAGCTAGATCAATTGCAGTACTGTATAAAGTCAGGGATTTTTTAATTGATAAAGCTCTGTATATGTTGTATAACACAATCATTGTTCCACATTTAATCTATTGTATTGAGGTTTGGGGAAAAGCGTGCAAAACAATTACAAAGCCTGTTTTTATTTTACAAAAGAGAGCTGTAAGAGTAATCACCAGAAAACATTTCAGTCACCCATCAAACACCTTGTTTCTTCAGCTAAATTTATTGAAATTCCAGGAATTGGTAGAATATAGTATTTTATCAGTTATGTATAGGGCTCATAATAACACATTACCTTTAAATATCCAAAGAAATTTTATAAAAAGACAAAGTTATTACAATCTCAAAGGGACAGAGATATTCATCAAACCACAATTCAGAACCAGCTTAAAGGGACGGTCTACCTCAATTCAGGGAGTTGGATTGTGGAATGTTCTGGAGAGTGATGTTAAAAATGCAAAATCAATGTATACATTTAAGAAAAAGGTCAAAAAGGACTTGCTCAAAAACTATATATGATGTAGCTTAGTGTGTTTGTGTATTACAGTTAGAAAAATTAAGTAGAGTTATTCATTTTGTGATGTAGTTTGAAGGTTATCATTGTTTGAACAAATTGTGAAATAAGGGGCAGATATAATAAGATTTCATCTTCTTTCTGCTCCTTTCATTTGATCCTACTTGTATTCTTGTATCTGATGAAACTGTTTTGCATTGTTCTTTTAAAAATGATTAAATAAACATCAAATCAAATCAGATTTGTCACGAGCAAATTAAACTCGGGTCCAACGTGGCTGCGCGAGGTTCTGCAGATTTCCTGTCTGATGTGTAGGTTTCAGGACCAGTGCTCCCTGTTTTTAGTTTATTTTTTAGAACTTTTTACTAATGTATAAACACAGAACACCGCTGCGGCAGAAGCTGCCGGCTCTCACCTTTTTTTCCCACCCGACCTGTCAATCATATCAGTAGGCGTGTCAGCAAATGAGAGTGCAGTGAGAGTTACATTTTGTTTGGATTTACTTTTACCGGGGACGCAACAACACCGACTCCGTTGGGCTTGGTATGTGGTGAGAAGCTGTTTATTTCATTCCTATTCAAGACACTTTGATAAGAATGACTATTGATTTAATATAGGCGGATACAGAGTATGTTTGTTTACAATTTTGGTTGGTGGTGTGCCTCGTGATTTTTTCAATGAAAACACTGTGCCTTGGCTCAAAAAAGGTTGAAAAACACTGCTGTACATAACTAACAAAATATTATAATCCACCAAATCGTAGAACTTCAACAATTTCATTTGATAAAATAATATACTTGATGAATCAAAAAGGCGTTCAATTCAGGATCAACTGGACTTTATTTGTGTTGTGTTATCCAGTTGATCCTGAATTGAACGCCTTTTTGATTTATCATGTCCTGGATGACTGAGAATCTTCACCAGCAAATATACTTGATGGATGATAGTAATGCTTTCTAGTGATAATTCTAACAACTCTTATCTGCAAATTAAAAATAGGCTTTGTAATTGATTTACATGTCTTTCCCCAAACGCTAACACAATAAATTAAATGTGGAACAATAATTGTATCATACAACAAATACCGTGCCTTGTCATTCAATAAATATCTGACTCTGTAAAATATCGCAATAGATTTAGATAATTTTGTTTTAACAGAACTTATGTGTTGTCTTCATGACAATTTGTCATCAATGATGGCACCCAAGAATTTCACCTCATGAACTTTATGAATCTCAGAGCCCTCAATTTGAAATGGAACATCAGTAAGTTTATTTCTATTACTAAATATCATATATAGTAACTTGTTTTATCCAAGTTTAACGATAATTAATTAAGTCTAAACCAAATCTGAAATTTGACAAGTTCAATCATCATTAATTCCAAAATCGCTTCAATATTTTTTACCAAAACTAAAAAATGTGGTGTCATCAGCAAAAAGAATGCATTTTAGGAGTCCTGACACCTTTACTAAAATAAATAACTTTGGTCCCAGCACCGATCCTTGAGGAACTCCGCATGTAATAGTGCTATGGTCAGATTTTACATCATCCATTTGTACAAACTGTTTCCTTTCCCTCAAGTAACTACTTATTCATTGCAGCGCAAATCCTCTAATACCATATTTGTGTAATTTATCTAGGAGTATAGTATGATCAACAGTATCAAACGCTTTTTTTCAAATCAACAAATAAACCTACACAGTATTGCTTTTGATCAACAGCAGTAGTTATTTGTTCCATTAATTCCATAAGAGCCATGGATGTAGCCTGGCCCTCGCCTTCCTGCACAGCTCCGCTCAATTCTCATTTCCCTTCACTGCACAGTCTGGGACTTCTCCCATTCACAACGATTTCTCCGGTAGAATTTTGTTCGGACCAATCAGAGAACAGAAGGGGCGGAGTTTTTGGCCCCCTAACCCATGCCCCCACCTGTCCCAGCGCGCAGAGCCCTATAAAGGGCTCTGCCAGCGCGCAGCCAGCGAGCAGCGGCATGTTCTCATTCAAAGCGATGCAGGACTGTTTTATATGTGATATAAATGTATTAATTTCCCCTTCTTAATCCCTTATCTGGAGTTTTCTTTTGTTTTTTTTGGCCAAAAGTCAAGTGATCGCTCGCTCCCTCCTCCTTCTCTCCCTCCGCTGAAATGAACAAGGAAATGGCTGAGGTTGTCACGAGAATTAAACTC
Source organism: Garcialebias charrua (assembly GCA_038048925.1). Lineage (NCBI taxonomy): Eukaryota > Metazoa > Chordata > Actinopteri > Cyprinodontiformes > Rivulidae > Garcialebias > Garcialebias charrua. The sequence continues at coordinate 48,105 of JBBPBX010009133.1, read as the reverse complement.
GGGTTTTACGTTGCTGCCCGAGTCCCATCAGATTTTCTGGTCTTCTGGTGAGCTGGACCAGCGATCCATGGTTTTATTTTATTTTATTTAAACGTTTTATAACATATAAACACAGGATTTCCAGCGCGGCAGCCAGCAGCGAGAGAAAAGCTGCAGGAGGCGGAGCAGTTGTCAGTCAAGTTCACCAGAGCACGGGGGGTGGCTCTGAGGGGAGGGAGCAGAATGCTTTCCCTGTTCAAAATATCCAATGGTTTTGTTCCTCAGCAGAGGCCAACGCCTCCAGCAAGAATCGTTTTAAAATGGAAAAAGTCCAGACCCTTGTCTGAAGCGAAGTGAAGGACAGGGTCTGGTTCTAACCAGGCTACCATGGATGTGGAATTCTTTGCTCTAAACCCATATTGACTATTAGTAAGAATATTAAGTTTTTCAACAAATTGATCCATTCTGATAACGAACAGTTTCTCCAGGATCTTTGAAAATTGTGGTAACAATGATATCGGTCTGTAACTATTGAACAGAGATTCATCACCACTTTTAAAAAGAGGAACCGCCTTAGCCACTTTCATTCGATCTGGAAATACTCCTGTTGTAAAGGACAAGTTACATATATATGTGAATGGCTTAATTACATGACTCATATTCTTTACAAACATCATATCCATATCCATCCAATCCTTAGATTTTTTGTCTGCAAATGTATTAACTAAGTTAATTATTTCTTCATTATCAGTTCAGTTCCCTTTAGGAACATACTGTTTGGAAAACCTTCAATTAAATAGTTCACACTTTTATCAACTTTTGGTATTTTAATTGCAAGGTTAGTTTCAACATTCACAAAAAAATTATTAAATCCATTAACAATTTCATTTTTATCATTGATTTTCTCATCTTTATTACAAAATTCTGTGAACTACTTGTTTTTACTAAATGTTTTTTTCAAAACACTATTCACTACCTGCCATGTTGCCCTCATGTCACCAATTATTTTATTCAATAAATCACTATAATATTCTTTTTTATGTTTTCTTATAATTCCTACTAAATTGTTTTTGTACTTCTTATATCTGTCTTCAGCCTATTGTGTTCTACACTTCAAGAAACTTGAATACAAATAGTTCTTCTTTTTACATGCGTTTCTTAGTCCTTTAGTCATCCATTTTTTATCTACGATGTTCTTCTTAGTATAATTTTTAGTACACAGTTTTTAATACAACTCCTCCAAAATATTCATAAACACATCATATGATTTGTTTACGTCTTCAACATAAACATTTTCCCAATTTTGTTTAGCTAAATCATCTTTTAATTTATCTAAAGCTTTTTTGATGTACAGGTGACCCCCGACCTACGACCCCATCGACCTGCGAACCACGGGACCTACGAACATATCATATTTAATAAAAATATGAAATTACTGTATTAAAAAAAAAAAAAAAAATTTTTTTTTTTTTTGTTTGTGTTTTTGTGTTTAAATGTTCTTAATTTCATGTTCTGGTTGTTTTAAAGGCTTTATAAATAATAATTATGATAAAAAAGATCATTTCTGATCATTTTTGAGCAATTTCTGAGCAATCTTGGGCAACAGGAAGTAGGTCTTCAGTTTACACGGTCACAAATTAATGTAGAACACCGGACGCCATCTTAGGTTAGCTGCCGAGAGCCGGACGAAGACTGGTGACCAGGATGGCTTCATATGGATTAATTACTAGCTGGAAACGTCTCTGTGAACTTTGTGGATGTCTCAGGCAGCAGCGGATTTATCGCCGATCGTGCCAGGCCGCCGTGCGAACACCTCCGGCCGGCCTGGCTACACCTCCGGCCTGGCTAGCTCCAGAAGCTAACACGGGAGCTAACACGGTAGCCGGCCGAAGACTGGTGACCAGGATGGCTTCATATGGATTAATTACGAGCTGGAAACGTCTCTGTGAGCTCTGTGGACGTCTCAGGCTGGAGCAGGAGCTACAGATTGATCGCGCCGCCGCTCCAACACCAGCTCATGGCTTGGCTAGCAGAAGCTAGCCAGCTAGCTAACACAGGTCTGGAGCAGCTGCGGTGGTTCACTGGCCGGCCGCCGCGCTGCTCGGCCCCGACAACAATCAACGCATGGCAACCTAAGATGTCGGCTTTGACCATCTCAAAGTAAGAAAATATATTTTTATTTATTCTGTAAATGTGAATAGCAATGTTTAACATTACAGTACACTACTGTACATTTAATGTGTGTGCGCGCTCCGTTAGCATGATAAATAAAGGTTGAATGAATGAATGAATGAATAATTTTTTTTTAATATAATTTTCACCCCCTACCTACGAACGGATCGAGCTGCGAACCGTTCTTAGGTCCCTAACTCGTTCGTAAATCGGGGGTTTGCTGTATTTATTATTTTATTCTTACTAGCAGTTGTTTTCGTAATACTTTGATACTTTTTGTAGATTGTAAAAACCAGTAAATTATCACTAAGATCTGTTGTTAGAATACCACTAATCACATCCCCATTTATTGTATTTGTAAAAATATTATCAATTATTGTCGCACTATGAGTAGTGAATCTTGTTGGTTTCAATAGCAGTGGGTAAAGATTTAAAGTATACATAGAATCTATAAATGTACTGATATTATTTGAATCTCTTTTATTCCCCAAATCTATATTGAAATCACCACATACAAATATTGTTTTATTACAACCCCTTTCTAGTAGCTCTATAACTTTATCTGTGAATTATTCTATATTGGAACCAGGTGGTCGATATACACAACATATTATAATGTTTTTATCATTTTTATTTATTATTTCTATTTTTATCATTTCGATTATATTGTCATCAATTATTGACATTTCATCAATTAAATTACCTTTTACGGCACTATTAACAAAAAGAGCCACACCACTACCTCTCCTGTTATTTCTGTTCATGTTATATAATTGAAACCCTTCGATGTGGGCATTATTTATATTTTCATCATTTAGCCACGTTTCTGAGAATGCTATTATTGTAAAAAGTCCTTTTTAATTGTCTTAAGTAATCAGCTATCTTAGAAATATTTGCATTTAAACTCCTACTATTGAAATGAATGATTGATAGACCAGGTTTGATTAAACTTATATTATTAAACTGTTCTTCATTATAATAGTCACAATCTTCTACAATTGGAAAAAACCTGTTTCAATCTCATCATCAACACTATATATTTTTTGTTCAAATTTTTTATTTGTTATCATTGTCAGATATATTTGTTCACAAGCTAATAAATGTTGCCTTCTCCTTAGTTTATCCAAATTTTTCCAAATCTTTCATTTCATTTTAGCCTGTTGTCCTTCTTGTACTTTTATCCAGACATTTCCATTCCTTGTCCCTGTCTATGCCATTTTTTTCTTTTTTAACAACCTTGCTTCCCATGCAATACTGCTATTCTTTTTTGTTAGATGCTCATTTATGTAGACTTTTGTTTCTTTTAGTTTTCTTTCTTGCATCATCACATTATTTCTTAATTTCCTACTAACGAATCTAACAATTATTGCTGGTTTGTTTTTGTTTGATTTACTAGGCAGAGTATAACAAATAGATACATCTTCATGTTTAATATTGATGTCTTTATCTTGCAAGAATGTCACCACTTGGTTTTCCAAAGTATGTAGATCTTGAGGTGTTGCATCTTCCGTTGTTCCAGTGTCAGTAAGAGCTTTAGAAAAGGACCTAGGTTTTATTTCCAAACCAGATAATACCAGTTTCCTTTTCAGTCAGTTTGACAGTCAGCCTCAGCCTCTGTTATACAAAGAGGGTGGGGCCTCTTTGATGACGCTGACGCCCACCTGCCTTTTTAACTCATTCTTGGTGTGTAGGGTAATATCATTGAATGTTATACTGTGATCTTTTCTTCCGGTTTGGATAGTGAAGCACTTTCATATCTACTTTTTTTTAGCAACAGGATGCATTTTTCTCTCAAAATGTAAACCTTAGGCCTAACCTGATAACAAACCCTAAACTTAACCATTCACTTTTTATTTGACCCCCGAACCCCAAACAAACCAATTAATGACGAGTAGGGGCGACCCGACGCGTCAAGTATGTGATGCAGAGGGACCCTGAGCCCAAGCATCAATATATGACGAGTAGGGAGTGAGAACATGTTGGCCTTTTCAAGGCGTGAATGTATTACTTCAGGTGAACCGCGCGGCGGCGCAATTCCCATAGTCATATGTTGCACCTCGTTCCCTTCCTTCAGGGAACGTGAGTTATGGTGCATAACTTTCAGGTTCTCCTGCCTTGCAATTCTCTCCATGTCATCAACCTTTTTTTCAAGTTCAATAATTTTTTTCTCCTTTTCAATTATTTGAAGTTTAAGTTGCTTTACTTCTTCAAATAATCCAATTAATTGTTCCTGTTTAGAAGACAACTTGGCTAGTTCCATTCCCATAAAGTTTAATGACTGTTTAATGTAATCCATGTTTTCAAGACTTTGTTCCTCTAAAAGTTCTTTCTTTCCTTTTTTTCCTTTACTTGACATTTTTCACTTAACTTACGGTCTGGTAAGTTAGCCAAGCAATGGTCGAGGCCTGAACCCTAGTCACACCGCTCCTCGAAGTTAGCCAGCGGTAAAGGCCGAAGCCTAGTCAAGCGGCTCACCATACACCCACGCTAGTCGCGTCACAACATCCAGAAACTGCCGTCAGAAGACGAACAGTCCGTTGCCCCAACAGCCTGCAGGATTACCGATGGTAGATCGACTCCCAGTTAGCATGCAGACCAGCCGGCAGTCAAATAATCCCACGCCAATAGCAGTGCAGATTAGCAGAGGCAGATCATTTGCCCGGCAGCCCACCGCACCACCACACCCCCGGCTCGGCGACAAAGCAGGCCAAATGGCAGCCGAACCAATCCCACACTGACAGCAAAGCAGGTCCCCCGAAACGAGTCCCACGCCGAGTCCCAGGCCGAGTCCCACGCCGACAGCAGAGCCATACTCACGGTTCAGCTTCAACAGTTCCTCAGCTCGTCCTTGGCTCTTCAACCGAAGGTCCGGCCACGACGCCAACCACCAGGCAACCAGCTTCCCCACCGCACCGAGCTCTGATGCCAGAGGACCGGGCCGAGTCCCACGGCCTTGACAGTCCCCCAGGTCCACAACAGACCGGACGACTCCCAGCAAGAACCACAACCAAGTAGTCGATCTATATAAAATTAATTAAGTTATTCATATGAAGATTAGAAACATATTTTTCTTTTTTTAATTGTTTGAATTGTTTAAATCAGCCACAACGAGCTGCAACGTGGCACAGCACGACCATCAGTGTGGTAGTAGCTGAGACTGATTGTGAAAACAGTACCAAATGTCCAACGTAAAACTAACTGTATCGCGATGCCTGGCTAAACAAACCTCATGCGCTTTCATGTGGTGCTTTTTCAAATGTTTATTAAGCTTGATGTATTGTAGGTCACGACCAAGCTTCCTCCTCTCGGTACAATGGCTCTGCAGACATTGCACGTTGCTGTCTTGTTGCGTTTCTAGTGTAAAGTATCCAACAAGTTAAGTCTTGTCCTCTGGACATTCAAAAAAAAAATTTGTAGAAATGTTTTGTCGTTCATCCGAAATACTTCTTTACTTTTTTGAATGTCCAGAGGACCAGACTTAACTTTTTTAGATTTTTCTACCTGGATTATTGAACATGCATCTGGCTAGTGTAAAGTACTTCCACACAGAGGACATGATTTGATGAAAAGTTTGTTAGCCATTAGCCACAGTGCTGCTCAGTCCTCACGTTGTATCTGGCTGCAAACTATGAAATGGATTTCCTGAATGTGAGGCGGGTCTTATTACTCTGGGTTTCATGAAACATGCCTCCGTTCAGGAAATTCCTTCCATAGTTTGAAGCCAACTTGCAGAACAGCCAGCAGGGAATCTCGTGGAGACGTTTCAGTAGACACAGACATGCATCATGGATCGGAAATCTCTGCAGGCTGGATCGGAAAAATCTGATACGCAAATTATGATGGTATTGGAGGCCAATATCAATAGTGGATCGGATCGGCCCCATCCCTAGTTACAACCACATTAAATTTTAGGTCAATATCTATGAAACTGGCTGAGTTAAAGGCAATTTTGTGCTTGATCAGGTTGATTATCTGTGGTAGCCATCTTAAACTAGATTGACTCTGAAAGGAAATTTGTTGTAGACAAACATACCTCAAAACATTGCCTTTCTCCTTTGGTGGTGGGCGATATCATTGTGCCTGGTCAGTAGGTCTAGTCTTTCCAGAATTTACTGAACTCTGATACATTCAACAGCATCAGCTCGACATGGATCTCTGCTCTGCCCACACATATAATCACACAGAAACATGGACGTTGTTTGAAACCAAGCGAATGATGCCTTGCAAAATTAGTTCTCGTGTTCCTTAATACAGATTTTATTTTGAAAAAGAGTAATTCTATAAGAATCAGTGCTTTAAGTGGGCCGGAACTCACCGGTACCCAGTTCCGCCACTTCTAAAATTTAACCCTGAGAGTACCGGGACTTTTTTTAAGCGTAAGGTGCGTTCCGGAACTTATTTTCGTCTTCTCCACTTGAAAGACCCGTGGCAGATTAGAATGCATCATTTCCCCCGACTGGATTTCAAGAAAGAGTAATGCATCTTCACGACAATAAAACATCTTTGGTGGAGCGCGTCATTTGGCCAATCACAACCTCAGGATAGACAGGGGGAGGAGACGACAGCGAACTCTGTAAAAAAACAAAAACAAACTCTGCAGCGCGACAGAGCGCGAGGGAAGCGGAAGTAACTCCTCCAACGTGTGGGTAAAGTTAATATTTTTATACATGCAGTGTAACCATTGTTTAGTAAAATGGCATGTTGTGTTACAAATAAAACTAAATAAAAATTAACAAAATAACAGTCAATTGCACCCCTAAAGCCACTGTGATAAAGTATCACATTAATTTAATTATCTTAGCCACAGGAGTGAATTTAAAAACAGGATGATGTCTATATGAACTAGTTAAATGAGGTGTCTCTAAAATATCCTGATTCATGATCAATAATAATTTCAACAATTTTTTAATCTGTCCACAGGACCTGACTTTATTTTGTTAGATGTCTCTAAAATAGTTAGTGAATCATGTTTACATGTAGGTAAACATAGATGTTTAACAACTTGTTAAAATACACAAGAATGCAGGAAATGGCATCTACTTTATTCAAATTTTCTGGCAAAACATCTTCACCAGCATATTTAAGAAATGAGTTTTTACTGTAAGTAAGTTTCGCACCACATGAGTTTCAAAGATGGCGGCTGGGTGGAGAAAACGTACTTAGTCGAGCTCCTGCCAGTACTACCTCCAAAAAGAGTATTTGGAGAGCTTGTACTCGCAGTTTTTTGCGCTGGATGTGCAGAGATATTGGACTGGAACATGTGATCCAGAATTATGAATCTACAGGCCAACGTGTCCGTGAGTTTTTGCCGAGAGTTAGCCTAGCGTAGCTACAAACCGGGCTAATCAAAGCTAACCGAGCTGGGTCACCGAAACCGGGTGTCGTAGCTGCGGGCTTCGTGAACAAATAAACCGGAAAAATACGCTGGTTGTTACGAAGAAACGCGGGCCGGCACGCTGGAGGTGCTTTGTTGCAGCGAAAGAATAAAACAAAGCTGGGAGTGGTGGCTACAGGCTACAAGCTAACGCTAGCCATGTGCTGCTGATAAAAAGCTAATGCGGCAAAACACCACAGAGTTGGGGATTATTGCTACGGGCTGATGATCTGAAGTCTGTGATCTGATCTGCAGTCTGTAAGCTGGTGAGGCCAGAGAGGCATTGGAGTGCTGCTGTGGGACAATAAATTACATCCAGGCCCCAGATGGACGAGAGCTGAGCTGAACTGGTTGCTGGTGGACGCTAGTGGTGGTGGTGGACGCTAAGCTGTTTGCTGTGGACGTGAGCAGAGTAGCAAGCTGGTTGCTGTTAGACGTGTGCAAAGCAACGAGCGAGTTGCTGTTGGATGGGAGCAGAGCAGCGAACGAGTTGCTGTGAACGGAAGCAGAGCAACGAGCGAATTGCTGTTGGACGGGAGCAGAGCAACGAGTGAGTTGCTGTTGGACGGGAGCAGTGCAGCAAGCTGGTTGCTGTTGGACGTGAGCAGTTAGACGTGAGCAGAGCAACGAGCGACGTGAGCAGAGCAACGAGCGAGTTGCTGTTGGACGGGAGCAGTGCAGCAAGCTGGTTGCTGTTGGACGTAAGCAGAGCAACGAGCGAGCTGCTGTTGGACGGGAGCAGAGCAACGAGCGAGTTGCTGTTGGACGGGAGCAGAACAGCGAGCGAGTTGAGTTGCTGTTGGACGGGAGCAGAACAGCGAGCGAGTTGTTGTGGACGGGAGCAGAGCAACGTGCGAGTTGCTGTGGACGGGAGCAGAGCAGCGAGCGAGTTGCTGTGGACGGATGGGAGCAGAGAAGTGAGCGAGTTGCTGTGGACGTGAGCAGAACAGCAAGCTGGTTACTGTTGGACATGAGCAGAGCAGCGAGCGAGTTGTGGACGGGAGCAGAGCAGCGAGCGAGTTGCTATGGACGGGAGCAGATCGGTGAGCGAGTTGCTATGGAACAGTGAATTTCTGTATCCAGACTAGAAGAAGCAGGCGAGATGAGTCCTGCGAGAAAAAAGAAACCGAAGTCGCCGAAACAGGAGTCGGTGAGTCAAAACTCGGTGGATAAAAATTTGGAGTTAATGGAGGAACTGAAAAAAGCAATAGACTTTCTCACTGGTGAACTTGCAAGTTTTAGAGCTGAGCAAAAAAATGTAGTGGGCATGACCGTGTCCACTTTGATACACCTGTGTATTTTTGAACTGTTCCAGAGATGACCTTTACTGACCTCTCAGTAAAGCAAGACATTTACTACAAATTATTCCATTAGTTGTAATCTGAGAACATAGTCACCAAAAGAGACTATTTCTATCTTTGATTTTATTCTAATGTAATCAAAAGAATAACTTTTGTCATTTTCATGATATATGTTATATGCTGTTATTCTTTTAATATGGAGTATTACTGTGTTACTTGACCAAATGAAAGTGTCTACTCAAAATATCTATGACAAAGTTGAATAAGGTGTCAAATTGACTTGCTCAGGAGTTGTTTTTGTTGAGTTCAGCTAAAATTCTCGTTAGCGTCGAGATGTCTCCTCTCTTTCAGACACTTTTCCAAAACATTCCTCTTTGTTATCTAAGCAGACTTGCTGTCAACCTTGAGTTTCACTTCACGTTTTCACACTCCTCTTGGCCCACGGACCAATGAGGAAAGTGTGTTCTAATCTCAACATTTTTGAGTAAAAGCGTTTGTTTCCATGAACGCTTCAGAGTTTTGAAGGAACGAGTTGGTTCCTGTTAGTTCCTGTGAGGAAGGAAAGATGTGAACTTTCTCTTCAGAGTTGGAATGGACAGAGACATGAAAGCTCTCTGCCTTGGAAGCTGATGTAAGCTGCAGTCATACGCTAAAGACTGGCTTATTCAACAAAGAATTTATGGACACCTCCATGAATTCAATAGAGCTAAAGAGCTCCAAGTTCTTAATGAACTTTCTTTGAGAAACATCTCGTCTTGAAGTCAACCAGGAGCTGACACATTTTCTGATGGTCCAAGCGGAACCCAGGAGACGTTGGAAAGTAAACAACCAGTTCGGACGAACTGGGCCTGAAGGACTCTGTGCATCTGAAAGGCTGGTGTCATCTCTTTATCAGACTCGTCGTCAAAGGTAAAGAGCTGTTTACAAACGTACCTGGATTTCAGCAGAAATCTGATGAGAAGTGTCACTTCTGGTAACATGCTCAAGACAATTTCCTTTAAACCATCTTTCCTCCTATCTCCTTTCCCTCAATTCTAAGCTGGAAACTAATTAAGTCATAGAGCCTCAGACTAAATATGTAAACATCCTGTATTGAAGTCTGTTGTGTTACATTTAAGTATGCTGATGCGTGTTAAATTGCAAGAAAGTGAAATCATGTCAATCAAGTGTAATGGTGTTAATTTAGTTGATTTATTTTAAATAAATGGTAGTGTCCTTGACATACCAAACTAAGTTAACGTCTCTGTCACTTAATGGCTTTATTTATTTATCCATCACAAAGATCACAGAAATATTGGGTAAACTGAAAAAGAAAAGAATCCGTGAAATTACTATTCAATCTGAATAAGTAAATTAATTAAGGATAAAGAGGTCAGCTTAATACTGACCCCTGCTAAAATCCTTTACATCTGGGTGGCACCGTATGTGTTTAAAGACACAATCTGGTGTCTCCCTCATGTTTACTTCAAAAACATTACTCAACTAGTAGAGAAGATGAATCAAATGAAAGCTCAGGAGATCATCAGAGAGGAACGATTAGCTCAATTGGAACAAAAGTGTGATGACATGGAACAATACATAAGAGGCGAGAATCTGGTAATTTCTGGACTCAAGCTTTTTTTTTCATTCAACCTTTATTTAGTCAGGTAAATCTTTTGAACCTCAAGGGCTCATTTACGAAAGCGACCTGCTAAAACTAAAGAACAATGAACAGCAGTGGTAGAATTTCTTTAAACAATAAACAATAAACAAACAAACAATAAACAATAGAAAACAAAAGAGAGAAAAAAAACAAAAGAAAGTTTTTTTATTTTTATTTTTTTTAACAAAGTATCAAAAAACTAGCAAAACATTAGCTTAAACGCCGGTCATTGGTAGATGTAGTTAGAAGCGATACCACGACTGAAGAAGGACCACCAGAACAACTGCAGTCTCTGGAGGATCAGGTAGTCACTTTCTTAAATAGCAAAGACATTAACATTAAACATGAAGACATTTCCACCTGTTACACACTGCCCAACAAAGCTAACAAACTTAAACCATCAGTAGTCGTCATTTTCATTGGAAGGAAACAAAGAAACAGGGTAATGATGCAGTCAAAGAAACTCACAAAAACTGATGTCTACATGAATGAACACCTAACTAAAAAAAAACGCAAACATTGCACATAAAGCAAGGTTGTTGAAAAAGGAAAAAAATAAAAAATTTGGACAAGAAACGGAAACATATGGATCAAAGTACATGAAAATTCTCAAGCTAAAATAATAAAAGATCTGAAAGACTTAGACACATTTAGATGAGCTCAAAAATGACAAATCACCAATCACTATCACATGTTCATACACAAAAAATTGACAAAGATGAACAAACAAACAAATACATTAAAACATGACAACAACAAACGAAGACTCAGAGTTTAAAATATACAATGATGAAGATGTGGTCGATGCAAACTTTTATCCTGCTATAAAAGACTGTGAATACTATAATGAAGAACAGTTTAATGACATCAATATAACAAATGGAGATCTCTCTATTATTCACATCAATAGTAGAAGTATAAATGCAAATATATCCAAAATAACAGATTATTTAAAACAGTTAAACAGAACTTTTACATTAATAGCACTGTCAGAGACATGGCTTAATGATGAAAACAAAAATAATGTTCACATCGAAGGATATGAATTATATCATTTAAACAGAAACAATAAAAAAGGTGGTGGAGTAGCTCTATTTGTCAAAAATGAAATAAAGTGTAGAATAATTAATGAAATGTCAATAATTGTTGACAATCTTATGGAAATAATAACAATAGAAATATTAAATGAAAATGCTAAAAACATATCCATAAGTTGTGTATATCGATCACCAGGATCAAATATAGAAATATTCACCGATAAAATCATACAACTATTGGAAAAGAGTTTAAATAAAAAAGTTTTCTTGTGTGGAGACTTTAATATTGACCTGGGAAATAAAACAGATTCAAATAACATCAGCACATTTCTAAATTCAATGTATAGTTTAAATCTTTATCCGTTAATATCAAAACCAACAAGAATTACAACTCATAGTGCTACGATAATTGACAACATTTTCACAAATATAACAAATGGGGATATGACAGGTGGTATCTTAACAACTGATTTAAGTGATCATTTACCAGTTTTCACTATCTACAGAAATGATCAAAACATTACAAAAGAAGTTACAATTAAGAAAAAAATAATAAACACATCAAAAAAAGCTATGGATCAATTAAAAGATGATTTACAGAAGCAAAACTGGAAGGACGTGTATATTGATGATGTTAACAGATCATATGATGAATTTATGAACATTTTAGAAGCTCTGTATGAAAAGAATTGTGTGCAAAGAAATCGTAGAAAAAGAAATATTGTCGACCAACCTTGGATGACTAAAGGGTTGAGAAATGCTTGTAAAAAAAATTACTTGTATTCATGTTTCTTAAAAACGAGAACACAACAAGCTGAAGAGAAATATAAAAAATACAAAAATAAATTGGTAATGATTATAAGAAAATGCAAGAAAGAATACTATAGTGATTTATTAAACAAGAGTAATGGTGACACTAAAACAACATGGCGAGTTATAAATGATGTTCTAAAAAGTCATAAAGCGAAAACGAACATTGCAAAATATTTTGTGAAAGATGACAAAGAAATACATGATGAGAATGATATCGTAAATGAATTTAATCAATATTTTGTAAATATTGGATCAAGCCTTGCAGCTAAAATACCAAAAATAGATAATAATGTGTGTCATTCAATTAAAAGCTGCACAAACAGTATTTTTCTTAATGGAACTAACAAAGAGGAAATTATGAAAATGGTAAAAAATCTCTCAGACAAGAGATCAAAAGACTGGGTGGACATGGATATGATGTTCGTAAAAGAAATAATGAGTTATGTTATTGAACCGTTTACATATATATGCAATTTATCTTTTTCAACAGGAATATTTCCAGATAACATGAAAGTAGCAAAGGTAATTCCTCTTTTTAAAAATGGTGATAAATGTGTATTCAATAATTATAGGCCAATATCCTTGTTACCACAGTTCTCAAAAATTCTAGAAAAACTATTTGTGACCAGATTGGATCAATTTATTGATAAACAAAATATTTTAAGTAGCAGTCAGTATGGGTTTAGAGGAAAAAACTCTACATCAATGGCTCTCATGGATTTAATGGAACAAATAACTAATGCTGTCGATCATAAACAGTACTGTGTTAGTGTTTTTGTTGATCTAAAAAAAGCATTTGATACCATTGACCACACCATTCTCCTTGAAAAACTAAATAAATATGGTATTAGAGGACCAGCATTACAGTGGGTATCTAGCTATTTGAAAGATAGGAAACAGTTTGTGCAAATAAATGATGTTAGATCTGACCTCCGTGATATCACTTGTGGAGTTCCTCAGGGCTCTGTGCTTGGACCAAAGTTATTTATTTTATATGTGAATGACTTGGTAAATGTGTCAGGACTTCTTAAATGTGTTCTTTTTGCCGATGACACCACATTTTTCTGTTCGGGTAAAGACATAAAACAGATTTTGGATATGATGAAAACAGAATTTATAAAAATACAAACTTGGTTCAAAATAAACAAATTATCTTTGAATTTAGATAAAACTAATTACATGATATTCAGTAACAAAAAGAGAATTGTTGACGATCCATTTGAAATTGAAGATGTTGTGATCTGTAAAGTGAGTGAAGTGAAGTTTCTGGGTGTCATCATTGATGACAAACTGACATGGAAACATCATGTAAATTCCATTAAAACAAAAATAGCTAGATCAATTGCAGTACTGTATAAAGTCAGGGATTTTTTAATTGATAAAGCTCTGTATATGTTGTATAACACAATCATTGTTCCACGTTTAATCTATTGTATTGAGGTTTGGGGAAAAGCGTGCAAAACAATTACAAAGCCTGTTTTTATTTTACAAAAGAGAGCTGTAAGAGTAATCACCAGAAAACATTTCAGTCACCCATCAAACACCTTGTTTCTTCAGCTAAATTTATTGAAATTCCAGGAATTGGTTGAATATAGTATTTTATCAGTTATGTATAGGGCTCATAATAACACATTACCTTTAAATATCCAAAGAAATTTTATAAAAAGACAAAGTGATTACAATCTCAAAGGGACAGAGATATTCATCAAACCACAATTCAGAACCAGCTTAAAGGGACGGTCTACCTCAATTCAGGGAGTTCGATTGTGGAATGCTCTGGAGAGTGATGTTAAAAATGCAAAATCAATGTATACATTTAAGAAAAAGGTCAAAAAGGACTTGCTCAAAAACTATATATGATGTAACTTAGTGTGTTTGTATATTACACTTATGTTGACTGATGATGTAGCTTAGTGTGTTGTGTATTACAGTTAGAAAAATTAAGTAGAGTTATTCTTTTGTGATGTAGTTTGTGTATTACAGTTAGAAAAATTAAGTAGAATTATTCATTTTGTGATGTAGTTTGTGTATTACAGTTAGAAAAATTAAATAGAATTATTCATTTTTGTGATGTAGTTTGTGTATTACAGTTAGAAAAATTAAGTTGAATTATTCATTTTCTTATGTAGTTTGTGTATTACAGTTAGAATGATGTAGTTTGTGTATTACAGTTAGAAAATTAAGTAGAATTATTCATTTTGTGATGTAGTTTGTGTATTACAGCTAGATAAATTAAGTAGAATTATTCATTTTGTGATGTAGTTTGTGTATTACAGTTAGTAAAATTAAGTAGAATTGATTTGATTTGATTTGATGTTTATTCATTCATTTTAAAAGAACAATACAAGACAGTTTCATCAGATACAAGAATACAAGTAGGATAAAATGAAGGGAGCAGAAAGAAGATGAAATCTTATTATATCTGCCCCTTATTTCACAGTTTGTTCAACCAATGATAACCTTCAAGCAACATCACAGAATGAATAATTCTACTTATTTTTCTAACTGTAATACACAAACTACATCACAAAATGAATAATTCTACTTAATTTTCCTAACTGTAATACACAAACTAGATCACAAAATGAATAATTCTACTTAATTTTTCTAACTGTAATACACAAACTACATCACAAAATGAATAATTCTACTTAATTTTTCTAACTAATACACAAACTACATCACACTTAATTTTTTTCTACTTAATTTTCCTAACTGTAATACACAAACTAGATCATAAAATGAATAATTCTACTTAATTTTTCTAACTGTAATACACAAACTACAAGATGGCACAACATCAAGATGTTCACAAAATGAATAATTCTACTTAATTTTCCTAACTGTAATACACAAACTACTCACAAAAATGAGTAATTCTACTTAATTCTTTCTAACTGTAATACACAAACTGCTTCACAAAATGAATAACTATACTTAATTTTTCTAACTGTAATACACAAACGCACTAAGCTACATCATAAGTACAACATAAGTGTAATACACAAACACGCAAAGTTACATCATACAGGTAGTCCCCGATTTACGAGCGAGATCCGTTACAACGAGGCGCTCGTAAACCGGAAATCTCGTAATTTGGAACGGCCGCCACGCTTCTCGTAAGTCCGGAAATTCGCTCGTAAATTGGAACGGTTTTGCTAGCGCGACTACAAACACTCGTTTTTCATCGAAAAACTGCTTATGAGTGCATAAAAATGATCGGAAACGTGTGTCCACATGTTTAGCTAACGAACTGTGGTGAAAAAACACAGGAAAACTCAGTATTTTTTGCGTTTTTTCCAATAATTCGCCAGCTCGTAAGTCTGGAACCTCGTAGATCAGAGCGCTTGTAAATCGGGGACTACCTAGTTTTTGAGCAAGTCGTTTTTGACCTTTTTCTTAAATGTATACATTGATTTTTCATTTTTAACATCACTCTCCAGAGCATTCCACAATCCAACTCCCTGAATTGAGGTAGACCGTCCCTTTAAGCTGGTTCTGAATTGTGGTTTGATGAATATCTCTGTCCCTTTGAGATTGTAATAACTTTGTCTTTTTATAAAATTTCTTTGGATATTTAAAGGTAATGTGTTATTATGAGCCCTATACATAACTGATAAAATACTATATTCTACCAATTCCTGGAATTTCAATAAGTTTAGCTGAAGAAACAAAGTGTTTGATGGGTGACTGAAATGTTTTCTGGTGATTACTCTTACAGCTCTCTTTTGTAAAATAAAAACAGGCTTTGTAATAGTTTTGCACGCTTTTCCCCAAACCTCAATACAATAGATTAAATGTGGAGCAATGATTGTGTTATACAACATATGCAAAGCTTTATCAATTAAAAAATCCCTGACTTTATACAGTACTGCAATTGATCTAGCTATTTTTTTAAATGGAATTTACATGATGTTTCCATGTCAGTTTGTCATCAATGATAACACCCAGAAACTTCACTTCATTCACTTTACAGATCAGTTAGTAAAATGAAGTAGAAGTATTCATTTTGTGATGTAGCTTGAAGGTTAACATTGGTTGAACAAACAGTGAAATAAGGGGCAGATATAATAAGATTTCATCTTCTTTCTGCTCCTTTCATTTTATCCTACTTGTATTCTTGTATCTGATGAAACTGTCTTGTATTGTTCTTTAAAAATGAATGAATAAACATCAAATCAAATCAAAGTTTTATTTATATAGCACATTTCACAGACACAAGAGTCACATAGTGCTTTACGGAAAAATAAAATCATAAAATCACAGAAGTACTATACAGAAAGGTAAAACATAACAAACTCTAAAATCAATGTACAAAATTAACCAAAAGCCTGTCTGAAGAGATAAGTCTTAAGTTTTTAAATGCATCTGTTGACTCGGAGCAGCGCATTGTTAGCAAAATGTTCTGCTGTATTTGACTTGCTGCTGTTGTTGGTTGTTAATTTTTTGGTTGACACAATCTTTCCTATTTATGTCCTCATTAAATTAGGTTAGTAAATGACTTTTACTTGAAGCATGTTAAAAAATTACAAAATCTTTTGGGGGGGGGGGGTTGGCGCAACGTTTGTCACCTTTTTCATCCCTTCTGAGTTTGCAGGTATGCATATTATTATGACATTAGGGAGGGTACCGGCACTTATTTTTTTCCACTTAAAGCACTGATAATAATGATAAATTAATTAAAACAGGCCATCGGTTGGCATTAGTGAAGACTTTTGCCCTTTTCTTTCTTCTGCGCCAGTTGTTGTGACTGATAAAGTACTAACTATTGATAATTATTCGACAGAACATCATCTCAAAAATGACCCATCTGGTTAACACTGTCAAACATCTTTGGAGATCTAAATCTGGCTCCACCGATGGTTCCCATCTAACCTGACAGACAGTTTTTTTTCCAAATATGAATGGCAGAAAAACTTCCATTCCTGCTGTTGTTGCTTCACATTCAAAAAGACTTGAGGTTTTAAATGTTGCAAAATATACTCCAACACAGTAGTTAATAGAATTTCCAAATACTTGAGAGTTATGTTTTTAATAAATTCACAGATTATTATAAACTCCTGTTTTTCCTTGTCACTGTGGGGTACCGAGTGTCAAATGTGGAGACAAAAACAGAATTATTATTATACCTTTATTTTTTACCAGGAAGAAATCCATTGAGATCATCAATCTCTTTCATAAGAATGTCCTGAACAGAATTTCAACATTTGTAACATCAGGCTGCAACATAAATTTGTAAAAACAAAATTAAGGGGTTTTAATACTTTCTGAAGCCTCTGAAGTAAAATCGATGCACTCTGCGTTCTGGATTGGACGAGTTAGCAGAAATGGGCCAATGATGTTCAGGTTTCCAATAAATCTAACACACTCTCATCACAATCTGAAGTGCTGAATGATTTCTGGCACAATCTGCAGCGTGGGAAATGAACAGAAAAGAGCGCCTAGTCTTACTGAAGAGATGAAACAAGAATGCAGAATTTCAAAACAACTCTCCCAACAACACTGCAAATATAAGTTGGCAGGACTAACAGCTCATTTATCGAGCGTTCTCACTGAGCCTCGGCTCTCTGCAGCTTTGACTGATGGCTGTAAAAATGATGGAGAAAGGAATTATACTACTCCCAGCTGGCCTGCTGCTACAAGCAAGGCCAAATAAATCACGCAGTCACAATAAATGACAGCCCCGTCATGGACTTGACTGCAGTTGGAGACTTTTTTCTGCTGTCATGTGCATTTAATCTGATTTCATTTTCATGCCGATCTCCAAAAGCAAAGCGATGTTAGGACCAAGTCACCGCTGAGGGACACAAAAACAATAAAGCATCCCTCTGGCTTTTTGCTGTCACAGTATCGCCTCCCACTGAGCTGCACCACTTTGGCCCTGCTTAAAATTCAAACATTCAATCTTGACATACTGAAGGCTTTTATGGCAGCTATAATAAAATCCGGATCAATTTTCGTCTCACTCTTGCCGATAAAGGCGGCACAGTCCTCAGTGTTTGTTATATTCAAATTGGAAAAAGTTGTGATGAATATTACTTTTTTGGCAGGACTATAAATTGCAAATTAGCAACATGCCAAGGTTTTCATCATTATAGCAAATTTAATAAATAAAAAAAGTGTTTGAAATATAATTAGAACTTTGACCTTACTCCCCACAGCCTGAGGCCCTGTCCACATGAAGATAATTTCTGTGAATAAGTCAACTTTATAATTGTGTCCACATGGAAACAATGTCTAAGGAACCCCTAAGTCATTGTTTTAAAAACTGGAATCCAGAGTGATAAACTGTTAAAACGCCATTCTTGCATTTTCATGCAGACAGGCTAACACAACCATTTTAAACAAGCAATACGCTGATGTCCCTCACTGATGAGGGATTTTAAAAGTGAATGTTTGTAGTTTTCAACAGAAGTGTTTTCTGAAATGGAATTGAACTGCATTATTTTTGCTGCAAAATAATTAAGTGAGGAGTTTCACTGTGTGGAAGAATAATTTGGTTTGTTTGAGGCAGCATCTTACTGATCTGCTGCAGCCATATGTCCCACCACATTCTGTCAGGTCAGCAGACCAGTTGCTCGCCATAGCTCCAGGAACCATCTCAAGTGCAGAGGTGACTGGGCCTTCTCTGTTGTAAGCCCAAGACTGTGGAACGACTTACCTCTGCTCTTCAGACAGGCCCCCATCCCTCACAGTTTCAAAATCTCACTTAAAAACACACTATTATTATTTGGCTTTTGGCACTGTGTGATCTGTGCTGAGCCTGTATGCATCACGCTGTGTTTGTCATATTGCTGTTGTTGGTATCCTCTATTGGTTTTTTTTGTCTGTTTGTTTCTACATTCAGTTTCCTGTTATGTAATCTGTTCCTATGTGCTTGGTCTGTTTGTCCCTGTACAGCACTTTGGTGTGCACTGTCACTGTTTAAAGTGCTTTATAAATAAAGTGGTATGTATGGTATGGTATGGTATGGTATGGTATGGTATGGTAAAAAGAAAAAAAAGGTTTGTTTTGGAAACAAAACATTCCCGTGTGGCCAAGGTCTGAACTAGGGGTGTCCCAATCCTAGCTCTTTTCAGACTGAATACAAGCATAAGTGC
The DNA here is from genome assembly GCA_038048925.1 of Garcialebias charrua. NCBI lineage: Eukaryota > Metazoa > Chordata > Actinopteri > Cyprinodontiformes > Rivulidae > Garcialebias > Garcialebias charrua. Next base: position 28,687 of record JBBPBX010009133.1, on the reverse strand, counting down.
TTCAGTCTGTGCACTTTCCGAAACTAAATAGTACTACAGAGTAGTTAACGAGTTATTACCTAGACATTGTAAAATGTCTTTAAAAACATTTCAGAACACGGCAAACAGTCTCCTGTTTAATGTCATGTATGTTTATCTTAAAGTATCTCTAAACTATAGATATCCATCTCCATCCATCCATCCATCTTCTTCCGCTTATCCGGGGTCGGGTCGCGGGGGTAGCAGCCTAAGTAGGGAGGCCCAGACTTCCCTCTCCCCAGCCACTTGGAGCAGCTCCTCCGGGGGAATCCCAAGGCGTTCCCAGGCCAGCCGAGAAACATAGTCCCTCCAGCGCGTCCTGGGTCTTCCTCTGGGTCTCCTCCCGGTGGGACATGCCCGGAACACCTCACCAGGGAGGCGTCCAGGAGGCATCCTAACCAGATGCCCGAGCCACCTCAACTGGCTCCTCTCGATGTGGAGAAGCAGCGGCTCTACTCCGAGTCCCTCCCGGATGACTGAGCTTCTCACCCTATCTCTAAGGGAGAGTCCAGCCACCCTGCGGAGAAAACTCATTTCAGCCGCTTGTATCCGAGATCTTGTTCTTTCGGTCATAACCCAAAGCTCATGACCATAGATGAGGGTGGGAACGTAGATCGATCGGTAAATTGAGAGCTTTGCCTTTTGACTCAGCTCTCTCTTCACCACGACAGACCGGTACAGCGCCCGCTTCACTGCGGACGCTGCACCTATCCGCCTATCGATCTCACGCTCCAGTTTTCCCTCATTCGTGAACAAGATCCCGAGATACTTAAACTCCTCCACTTGGGGCAGGACCTCCTCCCCGACCCGGAGAGGGCATGCTACCCTTTTCCGGCTCAAGACCATGGCCTCGGATTTGGAGGAACTGATCCTCATCCCGGCCGCATCACACTCGGCTGCAAACCGCTCCAGTGAAAGTTGTAAATCACGAACTGATGAAGCCAGTAGGACCACATCATCTGCAAAAAACAGAGAAGCGATTCTAAGGTCACCAAAACGGATCCTCTCAACACCTTGGCTGCGCCTAGAAATTCTGTCCATAAAAGTTATGAACAGAATCGGTGACAAAGGGCAACCTTGGCGGAGTCCAACTCTCACCGGAAACGAGCCTGACTTACTGCCGGCAATGCGGACCAAGCTCTGACACCGGTCGTACAGGGACCTAACAGCCCTTATCAAAGGGCCTGGTACCCCATACTCCCGGAGTACCCCCCACAGAACCCCCCGAGGGACGCGGTCGAATGCCTTCTCCAAGTCCACAAAGCACATGTAAACTGGTTGGGCAAACTCCCACGCACCCTCCAGGACCCTGCTGAGGGTGTAGAGCTGGTCCAGTGTTCCACGACCAGGACGAAAACCACACTGCTCCTCCTGAATCCGAGGTTCGACTATCCGACGGACCCTCCTCTCCAGAACCCCTGAATAGACCTTACCAGGGAGGCTTAAGAGTGTGATCCCCCTATAGTTGGAACACACCCTACGGTCCCCCTTTTTAAATAGGGGAACCACCACCCCAGTCTGCCAATCCAAGGGAACTGCCCCCGATGTCCACGCGATATTGCAGAGTCGCGTAAGCCAACACAACCCTACAACATCCAGAGCCCTAAGGAACTCCGGGCGAATCTCATCCACCCCCGGAGCCTTGCCACCGCGGAGCTTTTTAACCACCTCGGCGACCTCAGCACCAGAGATCGGAGAACCCGACCCAAAGTCCCCAGGCTCTGCTTCCTCAGTGGAAGACGTGCCAGTAGGATTGAGGAGGTCTTCGAAGTATTCCGCCCACCGACTCACAACATCCCGAGTTGAGGTCAGCAGCACGCCACCTCCACCATAAATGGTGTTGGTCTCGTACCTCTTTCCCCCCCTGAGACGCCGGATGGTGGACCAGAATCGCCTCGAAGCCGTACGGAAGTCATTCTCCATGGCCTCTCCGAACTCCTCCCACGCCCGAGTTTTTGCCTCAGCAACCACCCGAGCCGCATGCCGCTTGGACTGCCGGTACCTATCAGCTGCTTCCGGGGTCCCACAAGCCAAAAAGGCCCAATAGGACTCCTTCTTCAGCCTGACAGCATCCCTCACTGCCGGTGTCCACCACCGGGTTCGAGGGTTGCCACCACGACAGGCACCAACAACCTTGCGGCCACAGCTCCGATAAGCTGCCTCGACAATAGAGGCGCGGAACACGGCCCACTCGGACTCCATGTCCCCCGCCTCCCTTGGAACGTGTTCAAAGCTCTCCCGGAGGTGGGAGTTAAAGCTCCGTCTTACGGGAGACTCTGCCAGACGTTCCCAGCAGACCCTCACAATACGTTTGGGTCTGCCAGGTCTGACCGGCATCCTCCCCCACCATCGGAGCCAACTCACCACCAGGTAGTGGTCAGTTGACAGCTCCGCCCTTCTCCTCACCCGAGTGTTCATTCATTCATTCAACCTTTATTTATACAGGCTAGCCTCGTTGAGTCACGGGGACTCATTTACAAGAGGGACCTGTCTCACTCACACCAAACAACCATCCATTCTCACACTCACACCTAGGGTCAATTTAGAGTCACCAATCAGCCTAACAAGCATGTTTTTTGGTCTGTGGGAGGAAACCGGAGTACCCGGAGGAAACCCACGCATGCACGGGGAGAACATGCAAACTCCACCCAGAAAGGCCCCGGACCGGGATTTGAACCGGCAACCTTCTCGCTGAGAGGCAGCAGCTCTACCAGTTGTGCCACCGTGCTGCCCAAGTGTCCAAGACATGCGGCCGCAGATCAGATGAGACGACAACAAAGTCGATCATCGAACTGCGACCTAGGGTGTCCTGGTGCCAAGAGCACATATGGACACCCTTATGCTTAAACATGGTGTTCGTTATGGACAATCCATGACGAGCACAGAAGTCCAATAACAGAACACCACTCTGGTTCAGATCAGGGGGGCCGTTCCTCCCAACCACACCCCTCCAGGTCTCACTGTCATTGCCCACGTGAGCGTTGAAGTCCCCCAGTAGAACAAGGGAGTCCCCAGGAGGCGCACTCTCCAATACCCCCTCCAAGGACTCCAAAAAGGGTGGGTAGTCTGAGCTGCCGTTTGGTGCATAGGCACAAACAACAGTCAGAGCCCGTCCCCCCACACGTAGGCGAAGGGAGGCTACCCTCTCGTTCACCGGGGTGAACCCCAACGTACAGGCACCAAGATGGGGGGCAACCAGTATGCCCACTCCTGCTCGGCGCCTCTCACCAGGGGCAACTCCAGAGTGGAAGAGTGTCCAACCCCTCTCAAGGAAACTGGTTCCAGAGCCAGAGCCATGCGTTGAGGTGAGTCCGACTATTTCTAGTCGGAACCTCTCAACCTCACACACTAGCTCAGGCTCCTTCCCCACCAGAGAGGTGACATTCCATGTCCCAATGGCCAGCTTCTGTAGCCGAGGATCAGACCGCCAGGGTCCCCGCCCTCGGCCACCACCCATCTCACATTGCACCCGACCCCTTTGGCCCCTCCCACAGGTGGTGAGCCCATGGGAAGGGGGACCCACGTCTCCTCTTCGGGCTGTGCCCGGCCGGGCTCCATGGGTAAAAGCCCGGCCACCAGGCGCTCGCCAGCGTGCCCCACCTCCGGGCCTGGCTCCAGAGTGGGGCCCCGGTGACCCGCGTCCGGGCGAGGGAAAACTTAGTCCATTAATTGTACTCATCATAGGGGTTTTTGGGCTGCACTTTGTCTGGTCCCTCACCTAGGACCTGTCTGCCTTGGGTGACCCTTCTAGGGGCATGAAGCCCCTGACAGCATAGCTCCTAGGATCATTGGGACACTCAAACCCCTCCACCACGGTAAGGTGGCAGCCCAGGGAGGGGTAAGGTGGCAGCCCAGGGAGGGGCTAACTGAACTAAAACACACTAACAATTCAGAATTTCACCAAAACACTTAGCTATAACTATAGATATATTTATTTTTATTTTATTTTATATATAGATATGATTTTTTGTCCTCTGTTACTTGCAAAGAGACAACACCAAACATAAAAGTGGTATTTGTTTGAAGTACTGGGGTGTTTTTGTGAGTACAAATATGTGTACTTGAGGCTGGTATCAGGCCTAATACTGATACCAATGTAATACATATTTAATTGCACAGGGTTCAGTACACTTTTTTTGTATATTACAGTGTGATCAGATGCAGCTTTAATCAGTTATTCTCGTCAGAGGTTATTTTCAAATTATATATACAGTATATTTAAAGACATTTATTTTGCATACATGGGTTTTCTCCAGGTCCTCCAGTTTCCTCCCACAGATAAAAACACGCATGTTAGTCTGATTGGTAACTCTAAATTGTCCCTAGGTGTGAGTGAGAGAGTGAATGGTTGTTTGACTCGTTTGTCTCTATGTGTCCCTGTGATGGACTGGAGACCTGCCCAGGGGGTCCCCCACCTCTCACAGAGTGACTGCTGAATATGGACACCAGTGAACCCCGTGACCCGAAAAGGAAGAAGCAGGTAAAGACAACGGATAGATAGATGTTTATTTTTCTCCAGTACAGCATCCAAGGATGATTTCTGTTTTAAATGTGTACTAGACAATTCAGTTAAGATAAATATCATGGAAAAATATTTTTTCTTCTTTCCAAAACAAATGCATTTTCCTTTACTTCATTCTCTATTACAAATAATCCGGCCAAAGTGTTTTGGTGAAATTCTGAATTGTTAGTGTATTTTAGTTCAGGATACAGTATCAAGTCACAAAATAGAGCCACACTGTAAGTTTGTACAGGTCCTTCTAAAAAAATTAGCATATTGTGATAAAGGTCATTATTTTCCATAATGTAATGATAAAAATGAAACTTTCATATATTTTAGATTCATTGCACACCAACTGAAATATTTCAGGTCTTTTATTGTTTTAATACTGATGATTTTGGCATACTGCTCATGAAAACCCAAAATTCCTATCTTGAAAATTAGCACATTTCATCCGACCAATAAAAGAAAAGTGTTTTTAATACAAAAAAATTCAACCTTCAAATAATTATGTTCAGTTATTCACTCAATACTTGGTCGGGAATCCTTTTGCAGAAACAACTGCTTCAATGCGGCGTGGCATGGAGGCAATCAGCATGTGGTGCTGCTGAGGTGTTATGGAGGCCCAGGATGCTTCGATAGCAGCCTTAAGCTCATCCAGAGTGTTGGGTCTTGCGTCTCTCAGCTTTCTCTTCACAATATCCCACAGATTCTCTATGGGGTTCAGGTCAGGAGAGTTGGCAGGCCAGTTGAGCACAGTAATACCATGGTCAGTAAACCATTTACCAGTGGTTTTGGCACTGTGAGCAGGTGCCAGGTCGTGCTGAAAAATGAAATCTTCATCTCCATAAAGCTTTTCAGCAGATGGAAGCATGAAGTGCTCCAAAATCTCCTGATAGCTAGCTGCATTGACCCTGCCCTTGATAAAACACAGTGGACCAACACCAGCAGCTGACATGGCACCCCAGACCATCACTGACTGTGGGTACTTGACACTGGACTTCTGGCATTTTGGCATTTCCTTCTCCCCAGTCTTCCTCCAGACTCTGGCACCTTGATTTCCGAATGACATGCAAACTTTGCTTTCATGAAAAAAGTACTTTGGACCACTGAGCAACAGTCCAGTGCTGCTTCTCTGTAGCCCAGGTCAGGCGCTTCTGCCGCTGTTTCTGGTTCAAAAGTGGCTTGACCTGGGGAATGCGGCACCTGTAGCCCATTTCCTGCACACGCCTGTGCACGGTGGCTCTGGAATCGGCCCTTCTCCACAATCTTCCTCAGGGTCCGGTCACCTCTTCTCGTTGTGCAGCGTTTTCTGCCACACTTTTCCCTTCCCACAGACTTCCCACTGAGGTGCCTTGATACAGCACTCTGGGAACAGCCTATTCGTTGAGAAATTTATTTCTGTGTCTTACCCTCTTGCTTGAGGGTGTCAATGATGGCCTTCTGGACAGCAGTCAGGTCGGCAGTCTTACCCATGATTGCGGTTTTGAGTAATGAACCAGGCTGGGAGTTTTTAAAAGCCTCAGGAATCTTTTGCAGGTGTTGAGAGTCAATTTGTTCAGTCAGATGATTAGGTTAATAGCTCGTTTAGAGAACCTTTTCATGATGTGGTAATTTTTTTATATAGGAATTTTGGGTTTTCATGAGCTGTATGCCAAAATCATCCGTATTAAAACAAAAGAACTGAAATCTAAAATATATGAAATTTTCATTTTTATCATTACATTATGGAAAATAATGATCTTTATCACAATACAGGTACGGTAGTCCCCGACTTACGAGCGAGTTCCGTACCCACGGGCCGTTCGTAAGTCGAAAATTCGTAAGTAGGATCACAAAAAAAAATAAGTATAAATAAATAGATGTACAGTACTATACAGTTACCAGCACTTAGCCTATCCTAACACAGTTTTTAAAGATGAAGGAATGAGTTGAATTGTTTCCCTTTCACATAAAGGGAGCTAGCTCCTTTTATGCGAATGGAGGCTGCTAGGGAGGAGGGAGACAATTCAACTCACTACTTAACTATGTTAGGATAGGCTAAGTGCTTTGTAACTGTACAGTACTGTACATTTATTTATTTATTATAAAAAATAAAATTATGAGATGCATATACGTAAGTCCGAAACGTCGTAAGTCTGGGGCGTCGTAAGTCGAGGACCACCTGTATGCTAATTTTTTGAGAAGGACCTGTATATGTTTTATGGTATCAAAAGCAGCAGATGCTTTGCAGAGATGTGGCTGTTGTGTTTAAAAAGTGCTCCCTGTTTGTATTTTGTTGTGCCAAGAATAAATGCTCTGAGACATCACTCTGTAAAGATCCTAAATTATTTCTAGACTGGAACAATCTCAGTGGTAGTTACAGATATTTGTGTTTACTATAAAAGCAACAATGATGCTCATGAGCAGCATGTTTTAATGGAAAGCAGCAGCTAGACTTAAATATATACATAGATGCAATTGTGTGTAAACAATGAGATCTCAAAGTGAATTCACTCAAGGAAATGTTAGTTGTTGGTCCATATTTCCACGGGTATTAATGTGTGATCTTATGATCTTATTTGTTCTACGTTTGTTTTATTTTTATTTTTTCCCTCTTAAGATGGGAAAAACTGAAGTCGAAGGAGATGCTAAGCAAGCAAGGGGCACGGAGTGGGCAGGCAAGTGTCAGAGGAGCTTTACATTTCCTTTGTAGGAGTAGATTGGTGCTGGAGGACCATCAGACAAGAGTGAGAGGATTCTTTGGAAACCAAAAGTTTACATGTAAAACTGAATCTAAATCACAGGAAGGTGCAAAGCGACAACCACAGGTGCCAGATCTGCTTTTTATAAGTGACGTTGGTCTTGTTTTTCTGTAGATTGGCTTGAGCTATTGAAACAAATCATAAATGCATAAATACTCTAGAATATTTCCTGTACATAATACATATTTCAATAAAATAAGACCATACACTTAATTTTTATAATCAGCAGGCTGTTTATCTTCATTATTCTAAATCTTAAAAATTTGATTTGCTCCCATTTCAAGCTGGTTTGACCCATTCTGGCTCCTGTCACAGGGCAGCGCCTGTCAGCCACGGTCACCCTCGCCTTCAATTCAATTCATTTTATGTATATAGCGCCAAGTCAGAACAGAAGTCATCTCAGGGCACTGAACAGAAATATTCAAAACATCCAATAGAAGCATAATGTACAAATGTAGAACCACTAGACTGAGGAACAGCTTCTACCCTGAGGCTGTTAGACTCATGAATAAATAAATAATAAGAATAATCACTGTAAAATATCACATCATGCTGATGCTGATCTGTTTTCTTGTTGCTGTGTTCATCTGTGACCATCTGCTCATAAAGACTCATGTTCGTGCTGCTGTTTGTAATGATGTTTTTCTATTACTCTAGGGCTTAGTGTATTTCTAGTTGGATGTTTTTCTTAGTTCATATCCTAGATGTTATTACTGTTTTTCTCTTACATTTTGTTGTTGGATGTAACTGGGACCCTGTGTACATAATCTCATTTCATCACATGTACTACATGTGGTGTAAATGACAATAAAGACTCTCTGACTCTGACTCTGATAACTGAAGCATAGCAACAATGCTTTAAAATTTTCCACAGACAGACAGATTGGTCCATTCATCCCTATCCCTCAGTGTGGAGTATTGGAGCCTCAATCAGACCTTAAAGTCCCCAGAAGGTCCAGCCTGGCCTTGGTTGGCCCAGCCCAGGTCTTCCTCAGCTCAGAACAGTCTTGATTGTTTGTGCATGTGGGCAAGATCATCATAGAAAGAATGCTTGAAGCTCACTTGATGTCATTTTTTGCATCACCCAATAATGGAAAACAGCTCATGCTGTTGTTCATCCTTCTGTCTCTCATCAAAAACAAGTTAAAACAGAGACAGAAAATAAACAACAGAAAGATCCACGAGAGGCCATACAACAATGTCATGCAGAAGGCGGGAGGGCAAGACCACGTAAATTGATAAGCTAATGTTAGCCAAAGTTAGTTTGTTTGCAGTCATTTGAAGTTGCATGTATTTCTGGGTGGAGTTTGCATGTTCTCTCCGTGCATGCACGGGATTTCTTCAGGTACTCTGGTTTCCCCACACAAACCAAAAACATGCATGTTTGGCTGATTGGTAATTATACAGTATATTTTTTTCCTCACTCGCTCTCGAGCAAGACGGATGCTTTTCTTCCATCTCTCATCCTCCTGCTTTTTTGCTGTCTATGTTGTGTATCAGAGCTTCTATTTACACAACTTCCGAATCCTAAACTATTGTCATGGATTTGGTCAGCTGGACTTTCAACGCAATCGAAAAAAATTTCAACCAAGCGACAGGGTCCTGGAGAACCCTTATGCCCCGCTGTGATGCATGCGGCAGGGTACATCATGGATCTGTGGGGGGATTGGAAGCTGAAGTGCCTTTTATGTATTGTCTCAGGATGACGCCTAAGACCTTTATATCATTGGAATAATGATAGTAGGGTATCTGCTTTTTGGCACCGGTGGATACCTTTGTTATCGCCTATTAAAGAAGATGGCAGCAGCAGTTTTGGCCATGGCAAAGCTGTCGACCTTGTGTGAAGGTTTGGCTTGTGCTTCGAGCACTCAAAATCAGCTGATTCATGAGCTAAACCTTAAGATGGAGGTGATTTTTGAGAAACACAGGCCACTTGCGGCTTCTGGGACTCGCCAGCATGTTAGGGGCGACTATGGAGGAAGCTAATATGCACGGACCAGTGGAATGCCCACAAATCTGACTTCCCTGTTCAGCCTTGAAGCAGGCCGACATCAAATTTCTCCTGGGATATGCGTAAACTAAAATGGCTCGGTCTATTGACCCCGCCCCCCCCGGAGAACTTCTGTGAATGCTTGTCAGAGCTATACCGGCTAATACCAACATCTTAACAGGTCTATGGTGATATCTGGAAGTGCTTCGTGGACAAATCTCACCATTTTGTCATCAAATGTATATGTCATGTGTCTATAAATGTGCTTGCTGGTAGAATTTTTTTTGTCTTAAATCGTGTCCTGATAAGTAAGTAAGTAATCTTTATTTATATAGCACCTTTCACAGACAATGACATCACAAAGTGCTTCACAAGCAAAACAAAAAAGAAAAAGTAAACTAAATTAAACTAAAAGCCAGTCTGAATAAATAAGTCTAGTTATCTTTTTTTTAAAGAATCAGTGGAATTTGAGCAGTGCAGTGACATAAGGAGAGTGTTCCAAAGCCTCGGGGCCACCTCTTGGAATGCTCTATCTCCACGTGTTTTAAAGTAAGTTCTTGGTACCATCAGCAACATTTGATTTGAAGATCTCAATATCCTGATGGGACAGAGAGGCTTTAAAAGGTCCAGTAAATATTTGGGAGCCTGACCATGAAGTGTCCTGAAAGTTAAGACCAAAATTTTAAAATGACTCCTGAAATGCACAGGGAGCCAAAGCAGAGAGGCCAGAACAAGAGTTATGTGGGCTCTTCTTGGGTTCTAGTTAGCAGCCTTGCTGCAGCATTCTGCACAGATTGAAGGCGAGCTTGGGAAGATTTGTTCACACTCATTAAAAAGCTGTTACAGTAATCTAACCGAGACAAAATAAAAGCATGAACAATCGTATCAAGTTTCTTCTCTGATACAATCCCTCGTAGTTTAGAAATGTTTCTTAAGTGGTAAAAACAATTTCGAACTAACAATTTACATGGACTGTCCAAAGATAAACACAAGGACAAGGAGTGAAGAGATCTTTTTTGTAATACCACTATCTCTTCCTCATGGCCTTTTCCCATTTTCTATCTAAAATAATAAGGGGTCGTGCTCTTAGGAGCAGCAGCAACGTGCACTCTGCCTATCTTTTGGGCGACTGCAAAAACATAATTTCACTGTACTTTGGTGCAATGATAATAAAGCTTATTCTGATTCGGATTCTAAATTGTCCCTAGGTGTGAGTGAGAGAGTGAATGGTTGTTTGTCTTGTTTGTCTCTGTGTCTTTGTGATGGACTGGATACCTGTCCAAGGTGTCCCCTGCCTCTCACACAGTGACTGCTGGATATGGGCACCAGTGACCCCTACAACCCGAAAAGGAAGAAGCGGTAATGGATGGATGGATGGATGGATAACAGGGTCAATGAACCAATCAATGGCCTGCAGTTTGCTAATGGCACCAGCTGACCCCCATAAAACTCAGGCATATGGGTTCAAATCTTTGAGCTGGAAGTAGACTGGGCCAATGCAAAGACGCAGAACACAGCATGGAACTCAGGCTGGGCTAAGCCTGAAAATGTAAAAGGGTTATAAGTGACAGACGGCTGCAGTTCTCTGGATGGCCTCAATCAGGTCGGGGACCATCAACCTGTTGATGGCACAAAGCAATTTTAGGTCTGCATGACCGATTTCAGCTGGTTCATTTTAGATCAATATCTCTTCCTGACCCGCAGTGTTGATGAATAACCCCATCTTGTCAAAATAATGTCACCCTGTACCCAAATCTGAGTGAACAATTTCTCAGATTAGGTGAATTGATCTAAATTAAAATCTAAATAAATATCCGTTCAGTGAAATACTTTTGATTTTAGATAAGCTATGGTCACTGTCTTTCACTTATCATTTAAGGGTCAATAACTGCTTCGTCTCACATTGTTAAATTGTCAATTCATCAATCCTTTCTCAAGTATTATTCTTCAAATTCAAAAAGTTAGTTACCTGTACTCTGCTAATTAAATCACTGATGATTCTATTTTTGATTTAGAGAATTTTTGTCATTCATTCTAAAACATTTTTCATCTTAATTTTTATTTTTTTTAATATAGAGAGAAAGAAAAGAGAAAGTAAGACAACAAAACAACAATTATCCACAAAAAGAGCACAAGGCAAGCACAACCAACCTCCGTCCTCAATCCTGCAAAGCACATGACAGAACACAGCAACGAAACATACATGCATAAAGACTAATAATATTCATGACCTTGCAGTAGATTTCTATAAATACACATACCCATACCTACAAATATATATACAGTATACATACATATACATTTATATTCATTCATATACCCATCTACATATCTGCATATATCTACATATACATCCCTGCATCCATTTGTGTGTGGTTGTGAGCATGCATAAGTGAATAAGGTTCCTCCAATAGAACATTTAGTAGCGACTGTGAAGCATCAGAGATCCGTCCCCCCAAAGCCCGAGGCAGACGAAGGGGCGATCAAAGCCCAAGACCCCAGGAAGGACCCCGAGCCCAGAGTCCCCAGGGCCACCCGAACAGGACGAGCCACTCGCCCACTCCCCAGATCCGACCAAGGGGAAGAACCGGACGAACCCCACCGGCGACCACATACAATGACCCCCCGGGGTCAACCGCAATTCTATTTTTGATTTAGAGTATTTTTTTCATTCATTCTAAAACATTTTTCATCTTAATTTTTAACTAACCTGCAAGTTAAATTCACAAGCAAAGTACTCTCACTCCCCTCTCTTCTGAGGGTTGTTGTGGTCTTTGTTTGCCTGGATCAGGAGAGATGGTTTGGTCACAAGAAAAAAATAACTCGTATCAAGCAGACTTCCTTCAATCTACCTGTACTCCCATCTTTAGGATACATAGATTAAAAGCAGAAGGAAGACATTTACTTTAAAAAAGAAAAATCAGCTTTAAATAGAGGAGGTTTTTAACTTTCTAAAACGTACAGCGAAGCCCTAAACTCTGTGATACTGCATGTAAATTTAACTTGCACATCAGAGCATCTTATGCAGTTTGAAGCTTGGAACTCGTCACTCTTCAGCTTTGAACTGAGAAAACTCCCTTGATAGGAAGCAAAACAGCTTCAACTACAGGATTGTAAGCCCTTTTTTTCTCTCCCCCGCCGTGGAGCGAAAAGGGGGAATTAGAAATACCCTCCGTCTGTCCGTCCATTCATCTGTGGGAGAAAACTTGAAAAATAAGTGCGATATCGACCTCCATTTTGGTGCGTGGCTTCACCTAGGCGTAGGAAAGGTTTCTATTGAGGAATGGGTTGCCAGGACAAATTCCAAGATGGCAACTGCGAGGTGGTTAACTTAGAAATTAAGCAACAGGCCAACTTTGTGTGTGTGTGTGGGGGGGGGGTTCCTTTCCAAAAATAAGGAAAAAATTGGGTTGCCACATCACTGCTGATCACCCCCTGGCTCCTCCACTGCACCAGGTGGTGTAAAGACTTGCTCCTTCCTCTCGCCAGGATCCAACGCTGCACTGTTTGGAACAAGCAAAAGAAATAAACACCTCCCTCTCTTCATTTCCACAGTTAAATGCCGACACACTTGAACATCTTGCACCAAACACATACACTCCCTTTTTAATTCAAGTTCAGAAAAACACCCATCTCCAAAACGACAAACATTTACTGTTAAACTCCTTCAGAGGCTGCAGACATCGGCATACTGCTTGGTTTTATTTGTTCTTTTCCCCAAGGCCAGCTGGCAAACCCCAACAGGGGCTACACCCCAGAAAGCATAGCCCCAAGGATTATGGGGGCAACCAAACCCCTCTGAGATGTAATGAGTCCATTTCATCTTGTTTTTATTTGTAAAAAGTTGTGGGTGAAAGTAAAATTTAGATGTTTTTGACTTACCTTTATGTTGTTTTCATGACTGCATGATGCGAAGAGTGGGTCCATTTCTGACTGACCAGAGCCTGATCCGTGTAGAAGTAATAACACACAGAGCAGAAAGAGCTTTTCTTTTTATATCCAACAATGTTCAGTCAGTTCATCTGGACAGTTTCTTTTTTGTTTGTTTGTTTGTTTGTTTGTTTGTTTGTTTGCTTGCTGAGACATTTCATCCATAGGACTTCTTCAATCTGAGGAGCCATCAAACAAACTGATTCCCACAACAACATCATACTCCAGAGTGGAAAAATAACAGTTGCTTATGCTAAGATGGCCTCCAGGGCCCGTCCTCTCCCCTGCTAACTCCTCTGAGACAGTCATGCCAAAGTGGTTCAAAACACCAAAGCTCCTCAGATTGAAGAAGCCCTTTGGATGAAGGACAAAATGTCTTAGCTTAAAAAAGAAACTGTCCAGATGGCCTAACTGAATAATGTTGGATTTTATACCTGGATTATTGAGTATGAACTTTGGTGGTGGTGATTGGGGAGGGGGGG
>JBBPBX010009132.1:39839-52358 GCA_038048925.1 Garcialebias charrua | reverse complement strand
ATATATACTGTATATATAAAAATTAATAAAATAAAATAAATCTAAGGAGTTTTATTTGTTTTTTTTTCACCTGCTTTAGTAATTAAAACCAAAAGTTAGAACAAGTAAATTCTAAAACAATTCATCAGAGATATTTTGTCTTAACGCAAGTGTTTAATCTGTTAACCATTGTCCATAATAAGTACTTCATTTCCCCCACTAAGAATAGAGGCACAGAGTGGTTGAACAAAAAATACAAACGTTCATTATGTGTCTTTCTTGCCTTTTGTGCGACATCCTCTTCAGTTTTCTTTAAAGGGATTTTTTTTCCTTTCATAGACAGACAGTTGATATATCCTTTTATTACTTTTAGAAAATTTTAACAAATCAGCAGTTTTTCATTTGTAATTGTCCAGTAACGTATGAGTTGTTTTCCTTTGTGACTTTCAGGAAATAGATTTGTCTTTTGTTGAGTGTTTTTGTAAGCTTTTTCATCTCATTTATTTGGTTCATGCATATTGTTATTACTTGTGTGTTTAATAACCTAAAAATATGCATCAGATGAAAATCTTACTGTGTGTTTTAATTTATGATGATTGTGTGCAAACATCAGATCATATTTAATTACATGCTCTTTCAGCTGATCCAAACTGTCATTTTCAAAGTATATGGAGTCCCTTAGAAAACATAAAGAAAGATTATTCACAAATGGAAAACATTTAGGACAGCAGCCAGTTTTCCCTGCACACACATGAGCATGTTTATCCCAAGGTCAGACAGTAGCTATGTTTACATGCGCAAAATTCTTTGTTCAGATTGAAATGTATTTGGATAAAATAATCCTAATGTATCTTTTACATGGGCACAATCCGTTCACGACAAGCGTTTACATGCAGCGGGCTTTTATTCAGAATAGGAGTGTTAACATGTACAGAGTGGTAAACTCTTATTAAAAAATAAAATAAAAAACACAGAAGAAGTTCTACTTCCGTGATGAACGTAAACAAAACTGAGCGCCCAAAATCGACCCGCAGTCGTGTTTAATGGCGGTGGAGACATCACTGCACTGATTGAGCTACAGGTAATACAGATCATTTTGAGCTATTTCAAAGTTTCTAGTAGAAAACTTGTCACTCGACGACCAGTTTAGCTTCCCCAATATGTTAGCATCTAGCCAGGTGGAAATATGTGATGTAGACAAAGGTCACACATGCGCAGTCAGGTCAGTTTTCCACGATCGGAATAGAATAATCAGATTAAGTGTTTAAACCACCCTTCTCATTTGGATTACAAACTATTTTGGATCGAGCTGAGTCAGCTCAGAATAATCTGAATGGGGCGTTTACATGATGCTTTTTTCTTTCAAATGACCATGTAATCCGATGACTTATGTCCAGTGGTTTATATGAGCCGGATCCTGCCGGAACAAGATCCAGGAACTCTCTTAAAAATATGAGAGGAGACATTGTCCAATGCCCACCAGCTCCCGCTCATGCCCCTGCCCAGCAGAGACGTGGATCACATATCCCGCAGAGATGAGCATCTTCATCCACCTTCAGCTGTGCGCCCTGCAGTCAGTGCACGTTTTACGCACAGGAGCGTCAACAGACAGCTCTACAGACTGAGCGCAACTGCTGATGTGTCAGAACTCCTGCATACATTTCAGAAAAAAAAAACATGGTAAAAAAATAAATACTGTAAATACAACAGGATACTTTTTGAGTATTATTCACATTACATCACTTTTCAAAACAACGGCACTAGCGAACGCTTGACAGAGTCGGAGCTGCTCGGATTGTTGTTGTTGCTCTCTAAAATAGTAATTTCAATTCAACATTTATTTATACATGTTGTTAGTCTCATTGAGCCTCGTCATTTACAAGAGAGACCTGTTTTTAATCAAATTTATCAAATGTTTACAGATGTTTAACAACCTGTTAAAATAAAATACACCAAAATGCAGGAAATGACATCTGTTTTATTCTAAAGTTTCTGGGGGAGGGCCAACAGAACCACCCCCACCCCTCTCGCCGGACGGTCTGCTACTGTATTTGTGCTCCGGCATCAGTCAGTTTACAAATCAAGCACTGCTTATGTCCATGTACACATAGCTAGTGAGGGAGGCACAGGGATTTGGGTTTGCTTGCAGAAACTGGACATTGGCAACTTTAAAATCACAGAGTCCACCATAAAGTCCTCTGCAGACAAATATTCTGGTGTCAAATGTAAAGTTATCTGTCTGAAAGCTCAGTGTAGCCTCAAAATGGGTTATAAGGACCCCAAATAGAATTAAATCTGTTATAGAATTGTTAAAATATGACAACAATTCCAAGCATTGATTTATTTTATTTATTTATTCATTTTATAATAATAAAATACACAACAATAAACACAAAAAATAAGAAAAAAAAACCACATATATAAAATGAAAGGTGAAGAAAAAATCTTCTTTTATCTGCCCCTTATCGTTCTAACAATTCATACAACCAATTTCTTTAATTTCCAAAACAATTGAACAACTCTTTTAACCTCCAATACAACATACAATATCTAACTTAAACTCATTTAGATACAAGATTTTAACAATTTAAACTTAATCATTCTTTTAAATATTACCAGTGATTTAGCCTCTTTAACATTGTTCTCGAAATCGTTCCACAACCCAACTCCCTGAAACATGGTCGATCTTCCCCTCAAACTAGTTCTAATTTGTGGCTTTACAAATATATCTTTCCCCTTTAGATAGTAACAACTCGTTCTTTTAACAAAATACATCTGACTATTTGAAGGCAGAGTATCATTCTGTGCTCTATACATAACTAACACAATATTATAATCAACTAAATTGTAGAACTTCAACAGTTTCGTTTGACAATATAATACATTTGAAGGATGATTGTACTGCTTTCTTGTAATAAGTCTAACAACTCTTTTCTGTAAAATAAAAATAGACAGTGTAATTGATTTACACGCCTTTCCCCAAACACTAACACGTAAAATTAAATGTGGAACAATTAATGTGTTGTACAACAAAAACGATGCCTTATCATTCAAAAAATCTCTGACTCTGTAAAATATAGCAATGGACTTGGATATTTTCGCTTTAACAAAACTTATATGCTGTTTCCAAGACAATTTATCATAATGATGACACCCAAGAACTTCACTTCGTGAACTCTATGAATCACAGAGTCTTCAATTAGAAATGGAACATCAATTGATTTGTTTTTGTTACTAAATATCATGTAACTTGTTTTATCCAATTTTAACGTCAATGTATTAATTTTAAACCAATTCTTAATTTTGACAAGTTCAGTCATCATTAATTTCAAAGTCTGTTCGATATCATTACCAACACCAAAAAAATGTAGTGTCGTCAGCAAAAAGAATACACTTAATGAGTCCAGAAACCATTACCAATCATTTATTTATTTATTTATTTAGTTATTTATTCATTTATTTATTTATTTATATACTACAAATAATTTTGGTTTGGTTTGCATTGCAACAAATCCAGACCTCATCCTGATTGAAATGCAATGGTGGAACCTTCAGAGCGCTACACACAAATATGCCTTCAAACCTCAATGAGCTGAAGCAATAATGGAAAGAAGAAGGGGGCAAAATTGCTCCACAACCATGTGAGACACTGATGGAACGACTGCTTCACGTGAGGCTTTGTTGGATTACAACCACCACATAAAAATGTAATCAAAATGTTGATTGTCTCCAGTACCTTAAAGTGCAGGTAGACATCTGTTATTCATTGCTTCTGCTCTGAAGCTCTGGGATCTGTGTGTGCCCACCTTCCCTGCTGTGAAACCCGGCAGCCACCCGTCCCACCCTCCTCGGCTCCCTCACACAATTAAAAATGCATCAGGGAACGGATTAGATGCATGATCCCCGGCTCTATTGATCCAGAGTGTGAAGCTGTCACTGTGCAGGGTGGGTGTCTGTGTGGAAAACAGACTGAAATGGAGGGAGATGGTTATGTGGGCAGTCAAACCCCCCCGCCCCACACTCCCAATTCTTCCCTCTGTCACTTCACTCCCCTCCCCCATCCTGAGCGTACTGTCAGTCACATGTTTTATTTCCTGCTCCTCCCTCAGCGGATGCATCCCTCACCTGTCTGCTGGCTTCAGGCCCTCCTTCCTCTCTCCTGGATGTCCCACTGGGCTCCTCACTCCTTTGTCTCCCACTGTCTGCTGCCGCCTGCACGGCTCTCGCTCGCCTTGTCACAGATCTGTTCACATGTAATCCATCTTACTACTCTTCCTTTTTTTTGCCGTTCTCTTGGCAGTGCTGCTTCACGCTGCGCTGTTGGGCAGGATGAAGCAGCACCAGATCACAGTCTGATTCTTTCTGTTACACATGGAAACTTAACAAGTAAAGCAGCAACAATGGGCGGACACTAATCTTCCGCTGCGTGGCTGTCACTTACCAACAACTGCCGCGGTTCGTGACAGAAGAAACAACTACTGTAGTCCCAAGCATTTGATCAAAATCCCTGAAATGAAGAAACTGATGGTGTTCCTGGAATCTTCTGCTGTTTGGGGGTTTTAACAGTTGGTGTCACTCATCAAAAATCATCTTTAGGTATCTGATTACAAACTGAGCTGGTTTAAAAACCACAGTGTTGACTACAAACTGCAAATAAATTCTTGAACCGCTGAATTAATTTCAATGCATCGCTCATGAAATAATCACTGGTCAACCCAATTTAAAATGGCTGTCATAGCTAGAAAGCCTTAGCCTGTCTTCTGCTACTTCTTTTTCTTTCAGCTTTTCCTTCTTCAGGGGTCGCCACAGCGAGTCATCCTCCTCCATCCCATTCTCTCCTCACTCCAACTACCTCCATGTTCTCTCTAACTACATCCATATATCTCCTCTTTGTCTTTTACCTGGCGGCTGCATTTCTAACATCCTTCTACCAGTATACCCACTGTCCCTCCTCTGGACATGTCCAAACCATCTCAGTATGGTCTCTCTAACTTTATCTCCCAGTTGTTCAACCTGTACTGTACCGCTGATGATCTCCTTCCTAATCTCATCCATCCTTGTCACTCCTAAGGAGAAACTCAACATCTTCATTTCTGTCACTTCCAGTTCTTTCTCCTGTCTTTGTGTCATCACTGTATCCACACCATACTCTCAACTTCTTGTAAACTTTTCCTTTGACCTTTGCAGCCAGTATTTTGCTGCAAATCACTCCTGAAACTTTTCTCCATCCACTCCATGGATGGATCTGCTTCGTCTGAGAGTAACAACGTCGGAGGAGATGAGGAGATGTTCGGTGCTTTGTCTCACAGAAACATGGATTAATGAGGACACTCCTGACTCTGTTTACGAGTTGGATAATAGGCTATTTTTCAGAACGGACCGGTGCATCGAGACTACGGGGAAAACGCGAGGCGGAGGCGTCTGCATTTACGTTAACAAAGACTGGTGCACGAACTGTGCCGTTATCAGCAGGATCTGCTCAGCTGCTGTGGAGCTTTTAACAATAAGATGTCGGCCACATTATCTTCCCCGCGACTATTCAG
This sequence comes from Garcialebias charrua, assembly GCA_038048925.1. Taxonomy (NCBI): domain Eukaryota; kingdom Metazoa; phylum Chordata; class Actinopteri; order Cyprinodontiformes; family Rivulidae; genus Garcialebias; species Garcialebias charrua. Next base: position 46,836 of record JBBPBX010009132.1, on the reverse strand, counting down.
CGATAATAATAAGCAATGTTTACATAGCACCCGATGCTAATGCCAACGACGCCCAGGGAGAAATTCATGACTTACTCACCTCGCTGCAGTGTAAATATCCTGAGGGGTTTTTCATTGTTTCCGGGGACTTCAATCACGTGGATTTACGTGTCATCCTTCCAACCTTCAATCAGCACGTTTTCACAGCAACACGAGGAAATAAGACATTAGACCAGGTCTACACGAATGTGAAGGGGGCGTACACGGCGAAGCCACGCCCACCGCTCGGGGCTTCCGACCATCGCTCCCTGTTATTGGTCCCTAGACAGCTCCCCCCACTCAGACGTTCGATGCCGGAACAAAGAGTGATCACATCGTGGCGCCAAGATAGTTCCCCCATGCTAAGAGACTGCTTTGAAAACACAAACTGGTCTGTCTTCAAAGAGGCAGCTACGAATGGAAGTTCAGTTGACCTGGAACTTTATGCTTCCTCAGTCCTGGGTTACATCAGTACATGTGCTGAAAATGTATCCATAAGAAAGTGTGTTAAATTTTACCCCAATCAAAAACCCTGGCTAAATAAGGATGTCCGCACCCTGCTGGCAGCCAGGGACACTGCATTCAAGTCTAAAGACACTGAGGAGTTGAGAAAGTGCAGGAGAGAACTGGATGATGGCATAAAGAAGGCCAAAGCCGCGTATGCACAGAGGATCGAGGGACAGTTCACCTCACATGATCCACGGAGCATGTGGCAGGGCATCAAATGCTTAACAGACTACAAGGGCAAAAGCAAACAATGCCCCAGGGACCCATCCCTGCCTGATGCCCTCAATAAGTTTTATGCACGTTTTGATGATCCAAACAGACCAACTAGCACCAGACTCACCTCATCACCAGACGAGGAGCACCTCAAAGTGACCGCAGCAGAAGTGAGAGGTAGTCTCAGAAGGATCAACCCTCATAAAGCTACGGGTCCAGACAACATCCCAGGGAAAGTTCTGAAGGAATGTGCGGACCAGCTCTGTGAGGTGCTGGCTGACATCTTCACCACCTCACTTGCACTGGAGTCAGTTCCCACCTGCCTGAAGACTGCCACCATCATCCCAGTCCCAAAAAGCTCCACAGTGACTGGTCTGAATGACTATAGACCGGTGGCCCTCACCCCGATAGTCGCTAAATGTTTTGAGAAACTGGTCATGTCCCACATCAAGACAGCCGTCAACATCAACGAGGACCCTCATCAATATGCATACCGTGAGAACCGATCAACAGAGGACGCCATCTCCTCTGTGGTCCACACTGCTCTCACCCACCTGGATCAGAAGGACTCATACGTGCGTCTGCTCTTTGTGGACTTCACATCTGCCTTCAACACCATGATCCCCCAAACTCTGATAGACAAACTATCCACACTTGGACTAAGCCCCTCTATTTGTAACTGGGTCTTAGACTTCTTAACAAACAGACCACAGTCCGTGAAGATCCACAACTTCTCCTCCTCCACCATCACCCTCAGCACTGGCTCTCCTCAAGGATGTGTGCTGAGCCCTCTTCTGTTCACTCTGCTCACATATGATTGTACAGCCACACATCCAGGCTGTCATATTGTTAAGTTTGCAGATGATACAGCTGTGGTGGGATGCATCACAGATAATGATGAATCCAGCTACAGACAGGAGGTGGAACATCTGGAGAGCTGGTGCAAAGAGAACAACCTTCACATGAATGTGAAGAAGACGAAGGAGATGATTGTGGACTTCAGAAGGAACAAACACACCCACACCCCACTGTATATAGGTGGATCTGCGGTGGAGGTGGTCTCCAGCTACAAGTACCTGGGTGTACACTTGAATGATAACCTCAGCTGGAGCAATAACACCACCAGCCTGATCAAGAAAGGTCATCAGAGACTCTACTTCCTCAGACGGCTGAGACGAGCCGGTCTGAGAAGCTCAGTCCTCACCTCGTTCTACAGGTGTGCAGTGGAGAGCGTCCTGTGCTCCAGCATCAACGTGTGGCATGGAGGCTGCACAGTTGCAGAGAGGAAAGCTCTACAAAGAGTGGTGAAGGCTGCACAGAAGTCTGTGGGAGTCAGTCTCCCCACCATCACAGACATTTACACCTCCAGATGCAGAAAAAGAGCCACCTGCATCATGAAAGACCTCACTCACCCAGCACACTCACTCTTTGCACCACTCCCCTCGGGACGGAGGTTGAGGAGCATCAAATGTAGAACCACTAGACTGAGGAACAGCTTCTACCCTGAGGCTGTCAGACTCATGAATAAATAAATAATAAGAATAAACACTGCAAAATGTCACATCATGCTGATACTGATCTGTTTCTTGTTGCTGCGTTCATCTGTGACTATCTGCGTTCATCTGTGACCATCTGCTCATGTTCACCCTATCTCTAAGGGAGATGTTTCATTAAAACTATTTATGTTCTGGTTAATTCTCACTCATAACTTTTTAGTTTTAAGTGTTTGGACAGTTTAGTTTTCATTTAATGGAGTTTATTTGATTCTTTGCCTTCTGTGGTTTCTTTAGGGTCTTCCACTGTATCACACTGTTACGTTTTAGGAAACTTTCAAATGTACATTTTAGTATGTATTATTTTTTAAACAATTAATTTTTTTCTCCTAAAATTGCATAAAATGTACTTGTATTTATGCATTCAAAATAATTTATCGCATATAAATCCAACCAACGAGGACTGACAGTTTGTGTTTGTGTCCTGTAAAGAACTTTATGAAAGATTACATTTTAGTTCAAATTTATTTATTTATTTTGTAGTTTGCATATTCACATGACCCAGATATGGAAGCACTTCTTTGAGGTGACAAAACTTTCAGAAAATCACATAAAGACAGCGACTCTGCAGCTTTTCTGCTTCACCCAGGAGTTATCTTAGATCATACTTTACAGTTTCTTTTTACACTTTATATTTTTGCTATTGATTGATGTAAATGGGACCCTGTGTACAAAGTACATAATTTTGTTCCAATTCATCAAGGGTGCCCAATACGTCAACCGTGATACACGCAAAGGCATTATGAGTAGATCTCATGGCATGAAAAAATAAAATAAAATCAAAGTCAGCATTCGGACTATGACATTTGTAACTTGATTGACATACAGGGCAGTCAGTCCGAGGCCAACTACTTCAGACTTTCTGCTGCGGTTTGACTGTTCATTTACACTACAACAGCCCTCATTACGGACCCCCACCCCCCAACAACTCGTACACACACATATGGAGGTGTGGAATGCTCCTGAAGTGTAAAGTCGCACATGCACATTACAGGCGGCTGCAATCCAATTTTTTTCTGCACTAACAATAGTTATAATAAACGGTAGATTGCAGTGTTTTTGTGCTGCTCAACTTTTTAAGCATGTAGGAACAACACTGATAAAATCCAGGGTTCAAAGAGACGTTAGTGTGTTCACCAGTTTAACTGTGATCATGCAGACGCTGCATGTGCAATGAACGCAGCTGAGCCCATCAGGGTTGCCAGATAAAATTTAAAGGTCTTATTTACGCCCTCCTTTTTTGTGCACATGTTCAACAAACACAACACACACTTCATCTTAGAATAGCTTTACTTGGCACATATGACAGTTTATGTCAATATACTATAATTTTAAAGTCACAGTACTACTGTATAGTTCATAATTTCATATCTGGCAACCCGACTGATATGGAAACTGCAGTACTGTGTTTTTGTGTAAACCCGCTCGGTTTTTGTTTATTACGCCCAATAAGTGTTGAATAAACACTCATTTCAGATTCAGATTCAGATATTCTTTGTCGTTCGCACCACATGTGGTTCATGTGGTGGAGCGAAATTATGTACACAGGGTCCCTGTTACATTCAACAATAAAATGAAAGAGAAAAACAGTAATAATACAGGTGGTCCCCGATTTACAAGCACATCGACTTACGAAGTTCCGGATTTACGAGGTTATCATATTTAATAAAAATATGAAAAAAAATTTGTTTAAATGTTCTTAATTTCACGTGTACAACACTTTTTTGCAGCTGTGGTTGTTTTAAATGGCTTTATAAATAAAGTATAATTATTATTTTTATGTTTTATTACAATTTTAAGCGTATTTGCGCAACTTCCGTCCGTTTCCGGAAATGCCTCCGTGTCCGCCATTTTACGGTCCCCAAGTGCGGTCAAGTGAGGTCCGCGAGTATCGGCAGCTTCCAGCTGGCTTTGGAGGACTGTGTCCGATCAGAGGTTGCCTCATACGGATAAATTAGCTGGAAACACTCTGTGAACTCTGTGGACGTCTCAGGCCTGGAGCAGCAGCCGCGATCGCTCCGCCGATCGCTCCCACGACGCCGGCTGACACCAGCAGCTCATGGGATGAGCTAACAAGCGCAGCTAATCGAGGGGCTAACATGCTAAAGCGGACCCCCACCGGAGACACAGAACCGACGGGCGGCGGCCGGGAGCTCGCATCAATGTCCGCCTGGCAGCCTAAGATGTCGGATGGATACCCAGCTAACGTGGAGAAACAGCTCCGACAGCCTTTTTTGGATGGATGGACTCGTTAGCACGGAGCTAACGAGTGCAGGCCTAATAGCAGTGGCTAACAACAGCTAACGCGGGCAGCTTGTTTGGGATGGAGAACACCGCGGAGAAACAGATTTCAGTAAGTTATTAAAGTTAACTCTTTTTCTGGCTACAAATGTATGGAGTTAACAAGCTAACAGTCCTTCCTGTAAACAGTTTGGACCGTGTTGGAGCAGCCCAAGGTATGGAGCTCGGACGTGCAAACAGACGAGACAAGCTTGATCAGCTCAAAGTAAGAAATTATACTTTTAGTTGTGTGTTATGTACTGTTTTTTTGTTTGTAAAAATTATATAGCTGTGTTAGGATAGGTGAACTGTAGCTGTTCATTACCTACATGTACGTGTATCAGTGGCGGCTCGTGCGTTATATAAAAGGTAGTCCCCGATTTACGAGATTTTCATCTTACGAGATAGTCGCTGTAACGGAACTCGCTCGTAAGTTGGGGACCCCCTGTATCTAAGATATGAACTAAGAATATGAACTAAGAAAAACATCAATTCATTCCAGAAGTTGTTCTCATGTAAATGTGGCACTTTGACATGGACATTTTAAAAGTAGCTCACATGCTGAAAAAGTGTGGGCACCCCTGCACCACATGTACCACACGTGATGCGAGCGGCAATAAAGAATCTCTCACTCTGAGTTCGGACCCAAGCCTTACCTTTCCCCATCTGATTTGGTCAGACTGACGAAAAAGTAATAGAACGACACCCACCACCACCACCCTCGTTTTGCTGTTCACTCCAACCAGTGGCGGCTCGTGGACTTTCCAAAAGGGGGGGCTATAACTCCAAAATATTATATATCAGTGGCGGGCAGTGCATTTCACACCTAGGCCTTCAGTAGTGCTCTGTCTGAATCAATCCAAGCCTCAATAACTATTTTATGGCTATAAACTTCTACTACAGGTACAGCTGCGACACACATAAAAAAGCATCAAAAATAACCTGATAAAACTGCAATATTATTTAGGAATATAGCAACATTTTACTCACCAAAAATCCTGATTATTTGTTATTACACTGTCTTTAATATTATATTAATAATTGATAATAAATATTTAATATCCCCAGGTAATAATTTGAGGTCACAGCTTCTGTTATGATCTTGTCTGATATTAGACAGAGTTTTGTGTGAGACAATAAAAAGATGGCAAAAATGCTGAACAGGACACATTAATGTATTATAAAATTATAAAATGAATAAATTAAATTAAAATTAAAAATGTTAGTTGAACCTTTGAAATTTTGAGGTTTTTTTAAACACAAAGACAATTTACAGACATATGAAAGGGAAAAAAACAAGATATAAAATGAAAGGTAGCAGATGAAAAAAAATCATATTTGCTCCTTCTTAAAACAAAATAAATTCAAACAATCAATTCAAACAATAATTATCTATAAATAATATAACAAAACTCACCAGATTGTGTGGAACAAACTAGCAGTTATTTTGGGACATGCAGAAAGTTGTACCATGATGTGTCACCGCTGAATCAGGCCATTCTTCTTAACACATGAGCTTTCTACTTCGCGTTGTTTCCAGCAGCAAACACCGCGGTAAAGTTAGTTTGAAGTTGGACGGAGCAACGCAGCGCTGAAGACACGCTGACACGGAGCTTGAATATCCAACGTCCAACTTGAAACCAACTTCACTGCGGTGCAGCAAACAGTAAACAAAGTCCGTTTTCTCTCTTTCTACCTTTCAGGTCGTGTGACCGGACATTACATCCAATAACACAGCAAGTTTGGACCATTGCAAAACTGTAAAAACCTACTTAGATTCTAAAAAAAAATTAGCGAAAAAGCTTACTGTATTTTGGCCAGCCCCAGAGCCTCTGGCCAGCCCGAACCGACTATCAACTTCCGCGCCGCGGGTGTGACGTCACACGTTGACTATCCAATCAAAGCGGGTGAATAGCTGACATTTCTGTGTTGGTTGAATCCTGTGGCTGTGGGCTGACCCTGGGCTGAACAGAATTAGCCCCAATGAGCCGCAATACGAAGGGGCGTGGCAAGATGTCTGTCAATCATTCTGAACCATGAAGGAACAGTGACAAGACGGGGCTGTCAGAATTTAGCCCTTTGGAACGACCCTGGGATTTTTCCCAGGTGGTTTGACACCAGTTTTGTTGTAAATTTAACAAAATGTGACATTATTTCTAAAATGTACTAATTTTGAAGTTGTTATTTTGAAGTTGTTTATTTTAAAATATTTATTGTAAATGCCAGGAGGGAGGGCTTAGCCCTCCTAGCCCACTGATACCAGCCGTCACTGACTCCAACTGTCCCAGCTTGGAGGAAATTTACATCTCTTTGAATGTGACGCTTGCAAAAATAAAATAAAAAATAAAAAGAGCAGGAAGCAGAGAAAAAAGGAAGATGAGGAGGGCGGCAGAAGAGGAAGCAGGCGGAAGGAGGGAAAAGGGTTG
>JBBPBX010009132.1:6629-31424 GCA_038048925.1 Garcialebias charrua | reverse complement strand
CTGATCTGTTTCATGTTGCTGCTGATCTGTTTCATGTTGCTGCTGATCTGTTTCATGTTGCTGCTGATCTGTTTCATGTTGCTGCTGATCTGTTTCATGTTGCTGCTGATCTGTTTCATGTTGCTGCTGATCTGTTTCATGTTGCTGCTGATCTGTTTCATGTTGCTGCTGATCTGTTTCATGTTGCTGCTGATCTGTTTCATGTTGCTGCTGATCTGTTTCATGTTGCTGCTGATCTGTTTCATGTTGCTGCTGATCTGTTTCATGTTGCTGCTGATCTGTTTCATGTTGCTGCTGATCTGTTTCATGTTGCTGCTGATCTGTTTCATGTTGCTGCTGATCTGTTTCATGTTGCTGCTGATCTGTTTCATGTTGCTGCTGATCTGTTTCATGTTGCTGCTGATCTGTTTCATGTTGCTGCTGATCTGTTTCATGTTGCTGCTGATCTGTTTCATGTTGCTGCTGATCTGTTTCATGTTGCTGCTGATCTGTTTCATGTTGCTGCTGATCTGTTTCATGTTGCTGCTGATCTGTTTCATGTTGCTGCTGATCTGTTTCATGTTGCTGCTGATCTGTTTCATGTTGCTGCTGATCTGTTTCATGTTGCTGCTGATCTGTTTCATGTTGCTGCTGATCTGTTTCATGTTGCTGCTGATCTGTTTCATGTTGCTGCTGATCTGTTTCATGTTGCTGCTGATCTGTTTCATGTTGCTGCTGATCTGTTTCATGTTGCTGCTGATCTGTTTCATGTTGCTGCTGATCTGTTTCATGTTGCTGCTGATCTGTTTCATGTTGCTGCTGATCTGTTTCATGTTGCTGCTGATCTGTTTCATGTTGCTGCTGATCTGTTTCATGTTGCTGCTGATCTGTTTCATGTTGCTGCTGATCTGTTTCATGTTGCTGCTGATCTGTTTCATGTTGCTGCTGATCTGTTTCATGTTGCTGCTGATCTGTTTCATGTTGCTGCTGATCTGTTTCATGTTGCTGCTGATCTGTTTCATGTTGCTGCTGATCTGTTTCATGTTGCTGCTGATCTGTTTCATGTTGCTGCTGATCTGTTTCATGTTGCTGCTGATCTGTTTCATGTTGCTGCTGATCTGTTTCATGTTGCTGCTGATCTGTTTCATGTTGCTGCTGATCTGTTTCATGTTGCTGCTGATCTGTTTCATGTTGCTGCTGATCTGTTTCATGTTGCTGCTGATCTGTTTCATGTTGCTGCTGATCTGTTTCATGTTGCTGCTGATCTGTTTCATGTTGCTGCTGATCTGTTTCATGTTGCTGCTGATCTGTTTCATGTTGCTGCTGATCTGTTTCATGTTGCTGCTGATCTGTTTCATGTTGCTGCTGATCTGTTTCATGTTGCTGCTGATCTGTTTCATGTTGCTGCTGATCTGTTTCATGTTGCTGTGTTCATTCGTGCTCATCTGCTCATATAGACTCATGTTTGTGCTGCTGTTCAAAGTAATGTTTTTATGCTATTAATGCTTAGTGTATTTCTAGTTCATGTTTTTCTTAGTTCACATCTTTGATGTTATTACTGTTTTTCTCTTGCATTTGTTGTTTGATGTAACTGGGACCCTGTGTACATAATGTCGTTTTCATCACATGTATAATATGTGGTGCGAAAGACAATACAGAATCTCTGACTCTCTGACTCTTTGACTCTGAGAGAGCACGGTGGTTCAGTTGGTAGAGCTGGTTCAAATCCCAGTCCGGGGCCTTTCTGGGTGCAGTTTGCATGTTCTTTCCGTGCTGCGTGGGTTTTCTCCAGGTACTCCAATTTCCTCCCACAGACCAAAAACATACATGTTAGACTGATTGGTAACTATTGTCTCTAGGTGTGAGTGAGAGAGTGAATGGTTGTTTGTCTCATTTGTTTATGTGTCTCTGTGATGGACTGGAGACCTGTCCAGGGTGTCCCCCATCTCTCGCACAGTGACTGCTGGACATGAGCACCAGTGACCCCACCGGGACCCAAAAAGGAAGAAGTGGTAAGTAAATATGATGGATGAATGGAGTTACAAGTGGATTAAGGATACAAAGTCAATGTTTTGGAACAGCCATCACAAAAATTTGATCTCAATCCTATAGAATACCCTTGGATCATGGACGGTGGTGCCTATAGAATACCATACTTTCCACTACTTTTTTCACAGGCTTTGAACACTGCAGTTTATACAATGTTGCAGCTAATTTATGGATTTTCCTTTTTTTTGACGGGCTAACGAGCTTCTTGTCAACAAAACATTTAGCCTCATCACGCCTGGGTGCTCAGATAGCTGCCCAATACACATCTCTCTTGGGGGATGGGTCCTTGTGACTCAATAAAACTACCTGTACATGTATAAGTAAAGGTTAAAAAAATCTGACCAATGAAATTACCGAACAGATCACAGTGGACCAATGAAATGAGGAGGGGAGGAAAGAACGGATAGGGGCGAGGAACCACCACCATGTGCAGGGCATGTGAGGAGGGACTGTCATTCCCCAATCTGTTATGGAAGCACGATCCGTAGTGTACTTCCGGGTCGCAAAGATCGTGGTTGTTTATGAATAAAAACTGTCTTAATTTACTTTGAAAATTACGTGGTCTATCTCGACTGATCTTAATGTAGTTAATTTATGCTCTGATGCATGCTCAATAATCCAGGTAGAAAAATCTAAAAAAGCTAAGTCTGGTCCTCTGGACATTCAAAAAATAAAACAAAAGTCTAAGTCTGGTCCAGAGGACCAGACTTAGCTTTTTTAGATAGTTAATTTATGCCACTCGCATTTCCCTTTGGATCGCTGTTATTTATAAAAACTGTCTTAATTTACTTCGCTTCATGTAGCTAATTTACGCCACTCGTATTTCCATTACAAATCATTGGTTAAATGATATGCGACGCATTAGACCTGACCCCCAGCCTGGGCTGAATGAGAAAAACTCTGCAAGATACAGAATGAATTATTTCCATGGTGAAACAGTGCTGCTCAGTGGTGTGAGAAGAGCTTCTGTGAAGAGGAAACCTGAGGGAGATTGGAGACTGTAAGGTTGTAGCAGGGGAGAGCGTGGCCAGACAGCATTGGATGGTTGTGTGTAGAATGACTGTTGTTGCGAAGAAGAGAAAAAGAGTAAAATCAGAGAAGAAGACCAAATGGTGGAAGCTAAAGAAGGAAGAATGTTGTGAGAAATTCAGAGACGAGCTGTTAAAGGCTCTGGGTGGTAAGAAAGAGCTTCCAAGTGACTGGGCTACTACAGCAACAGTAATTAGAGAGACAGGTAGGAAGGTACTTGGTGTGTCATCTGGACAGAGAATGGATGATAAGGAAACCTGGTGGTGGAATAGTGAAGTGCAGGACGCCATTCAAAGAAAGAGATTAGCCAAGAAGAAATATGACAGTGAGAGGACTGAAGAGAGGAGACAGGAATATAAGGAGATGGGACATAGAGCAAAGAGGGAAGTAGCTAAGGCAAAGCAGAGGGCGTACAATGAGTTATATGGGAGACTGGACACTAAAGAGGGCGAGAAGGACTTGTACCGATTGGCAAGACAGAGGGATCAGGCTGGAAAGGATGTGCAGCAGGTTAGGCTTATTAAAGATGGGAATGGGAATGTTCTAACAAGTGAGGAGAGTGTGATGGGAAGATGGAAGGATTACTTTGAGGAGCTAATGAATGAAGAGAATGAAAGAGAAAGAAGAGTGGAGGTCATAGAAACTGTGGACCAGGAAGTGGGAAAGATTAGTGAGGGTGAAGTCCGGAAAGCTCTGAAAAGAATGAAGAAGGGGAAGGCAGTAGGACCTGATGACATACCAGTGGAGGTTTGGAAATGTCTTGGAGAGATGGCAGTGAGGTTTTTGACTCAAATATTTAATGGAATATTTGAGGGTGAGAAAATGCCTGAAGAATGGAGAAGAAGTGTGCTGGTTCCCATTTTTAAGAACAAGGGTGATGTACAGAGTTGTAGCAACTACAGGGGAATTAAGTTGATGAGCCACACAATGAAGATCTGGGAGAGATGTTGTGGAAGGAAGGCTTAGACAAGAAGTGACTATCTGTGAGCAGCAGTATGGTTTCATGCCAAGAAAGAGCACCACAAACAAAGATGATCTTTGCTTTATTACACTTTGTAGCACTTTGAGATTTTTATTAATGAAAAGTGCATTATAAATGGAATTCATTATTATTATTATTATTACCACAGATGCCATCTTTGTTTTGAGGATGTTGATAGAGAAGTACAGAGAGGGTCAGAAAGAACTCCATTGTGTGTTTGTGGATTTAGAAAAAGCATATGACAGGGTGCCAAGAGAGGAGGTGTGGTATTGCATGAGGAAATCTGGAGTGGCAGAAAAGTATGTTAGACTGGTACAGGACATGTATGAAGACAGCAGGACATGTATGAAGACAGCAGGACAGTGGTGAGATGTGCTGTAGGAGTGACAGATAGCTTCAAGGTGGAGGTGGGATTGCATCAAGGATCGGCTCTGAGCCCCTTCTTGTTTGCTCTGGTGATGGACCGACTAACAGATGAGGTCAGGCAGGAATCCCCATGGACTATGATGTTTGCAGATGACATTGTGATATGTGGTGAGAACAGGGAACAGGTGGAAGAGAACTTGGAGAGGTGGAGGTATGCACTTGAAAGAAGAGGAATGAAAGTCAGCCGTAGTAAGACAGAGTACATGTGTGTGAATGAGAGGGAGGCCAGTGGAACAGTGAGGCTACAAGGAGCAGAGGTCACAAAGGTGCAGGACTTCAAGTACTTGGGGTCCACTGTCCAGGAAAATGGGGAATGTGGTAAAGAGGTGAAGAAGAGAGTCCAGGCAGGATGGAGTGGATGGAGAAAAGTTTCAGGAGTGATTTGTGACAAAAAGGTGTCAGCAAAGGTCAAAGGAAAAGTTTACAAGACAGTGGTGAGACCAGCTATGTTGTATGGTCTGGAGACAGTGGCATTGACAAAAAGACAGGAGAAAGAACTGGAAGTGGCAGAAATGAAGATGCTGAGGTTCTCCTTAGGAGTGACAAGGATGGATAAGATCAGGAATGAGATCATCAGAGGTACAGCACATGTTGAACAACTGGGAGATAAAGTTAGGGAGGCCAGACTGAGATGGTTTGGACATGTCCAGAGGAGGGACAGTGGTTTGGACATGTCCAGAGGAGGGACAGTGGTTTGGACATGTCCAGAGGAGGGACAGTGGGTATATTGGTAGAAGGATGTTAGAAATGCAGCTGCCAGGAAAAAGACAAAGATAGAGAGGACATGAAGGTAGTTGGAGTGAGGACAGAGGATGCAGAGGACAGAGTGAGATGGAGGAGGATGACTCGCTGTGGCGACCCCTGAAAAGGGAAAAGCCGAAAGAAGAAGAAGTGAAACAGTGCTGCTCAGTGGTGAAGCTGCATATCATTGAAACCATGATGTAAATATGTCAATGATTTTAACAGAAATATGAGTGGCGTAAATTAGCAACATGAAAATCGGTGGAGATACAGCACATACTTTTCTAAGCAAATTAAGACAGTTCTTATTCATAAACAGAATTATACTAGTACATTTTTCTTAATCTAGCATATTGAACGGCGATCCGTGCAACCCAGAAGTATTCCTTTTAGCGCATGCGCAAATGAGCTACACTATGGATCGGGTACCGCAACAGATTAGGTAACCACAGGGACTCCCCTGCATGCGCAGAGCAACTTTTGCTCCGCAGAGCACAAGCTTGCAGCAGGAGGAATATGAAGATAGCGATCAATGACTTCCTGGTAGGCTACTGTATGTTTTCGATAATGAGAGACTGAGGACGTGTGATGAGGTTTTTCTGAGGATGTTCAATTCTGACACTGAAGAAGACTTTAGTGGTTTTAGTGCACAGAAAGAAGATTAAGATAGCTATCACTGACTTTTCCTGGTAAACCACTGTATTTCTTTAACCAGACGTGTTACAGAAATTGTTCATGAAAAAAAAATTACTGTATGTATTTGTGTATGTTACTGGTACGCACTGTATTTAGTTAATTTAAAAAAAATATTTCTGTGTAAATATCTCATGTTACAACGTGGACACCCGTGGCTTATAGACATATGTTGGTTAAATATGTACAAATTTTTTTTTTTTTCAATTTAGTGGGCGTGGCTAATGGGAGTGCTCTATAGTCCAGAAATTATGGTAATTCAGAACAGTTTTGCTAGGAGGAACGGGACATTTCTGCAAACTACTGTGAGAAAATTGTTAAAGGAAACCTATGATGTTTGACATAATTTGAGCACATAGAAATTATTTTGTGAATCATAACTCACCTGAAACAGGAAAGGTTGAGTCTAATTTAATGTCACTAGTGAGAAAAAATGGTTACGCATCATTTTACAAAGTGAATGTAAACCTCTGGTTTCAGCTGTACGTGAACATGTTGTTAACGTTGGCCTCCATTTTGTTGAGAGTTTACTTAGAAGTCTCATTCCAAGTAAAAATGTGTGTATTTTCTTAGTCATTTGTATTGCAGCCCAGTGAGATATTACCTTTCTGGCCATGGGCTGTGGATCGTGGTCTCTGAAATCAGCTACCCACCGTAACCATCAGACCCCATCAGATTGGTACCAAGGGGAGTCTAGGGGGGGGGGGGGATCTCAGTCTTTTTGTCTACGTTTATGGCAGGGATCTTTGATGTCCTGCTAGGAAGGCAGACTGAGCAGGGTTTTGGTTGGGATCATACCAGGCAGTGTTCATCACTCTACCACTCAGAAGTCACAATACTGTATTACAGCAGAGCAATGTAATTCTAGTTAGTTTAACACATTAGTACATTTGTTCATCCAGCATGTACATCCATCCATCCATCCATTATATTTTACCCACTTCTTCCATTTTGAATCACAAGATTTTAACACTGGACTCTGTGTAATCAAACGGGTTATTCACTCAACTCACGGTCATGTGCTCATACAGTTTGCACTACTTCTCATATTTGCACTAATGTTTGTATTACATTACTATTTACTGTTTACATTTATTACTACTGTTTTCATTCAATACTACTGTTTACATTTATTACTACTGTTTACATTTATTACTACTGTTTTCATTCAATACTACTGTTTACATTCATTACTACTGTTTACATTTATTACTACTGTTTTCATTCAATACTACTGTTTACATTCATTAGTACTGTTTACATTTATTACTACTGTTTTCATTCAATACTACTGTTTACATTGATTACTACTGTTTACATTTATTACTACTGTTTTCATTCAATACTTCTGTTTACATTCATTACTACTGTTTACATTTATTACTACTGTTTACATTCATTACTACTGTTTACATTTATTACTACTGTTTACATTTATTACTACTGTTTTCATTCAATACTACTGTTTACATTCATTACTACTGTTTACATTTATTACTACTGTTTTCATTCAATACTACTGTTTACATTCATTACTACTGTTTACATTTATTACTACTGTTTACATTCATTACTACTGTTTACATTTATTACTACTGTTTTCATTCAATACTACTGTTTACATTCATTAGTACTGTTTACATTTATTACTACTGTTTTCATTCAATACTATTGTTTACATTGATTACTACTGTTTACATTTATTACTACTGTTTTCATTCAATACTACTGTTTACATTCATTACTACTGTTTACATTTATTACTACTGTTTACATTTATTACTACTGTTTTCATTCAATACTACTGTTTACATTCATTACTACTGTTTACATTTATTACTACTGTTTTCATTCAATACTACTGTTTACATTTATTACTACTGTTTACATTTACACTACTTTTTATATCTACACTACTGCTGATATATATATATATATTTTTTTACTAGCCTTATTGCATATGCCACTTTACCTCTATACCAATATCAACTACCTCATACATATACTGTGTACATAAACTTCATATGCTGCTTTGTCACTCTATTACAAATGTCAATGCCAGAACTTTCATTTTATTTTATAGATATACTTTTTACACTTTTATACTACTATGCAAAAAACTCAGGACAGTATTACACTTTTGTTATTTCATTTTATGCTTATGTTTATTAAATGTTTAGTGTTTTAGTGTTGGTGTAACTTTTCATACTTTTATACTACTATGCAAAAACTACTATGCAAAAACTCAGGACAGTATTACACTTTTATTATTTCATTTTATGCTTATGTTTATTAAATGTTTAGTGTTTTAGTGTTGGTGTAACTTTTCATACTTTTATACTACTATGCAAAAACTACTATGCAAAAAACTCAGGACAGTATTACACTTTTATTATTTCATTTTATGCTTATGTTTATTAAATGTTTTAGTGTTTTAGTGTTTAAATGGTTACTGTTGCACCGAGGGACAGAGATAAATGCAATTTCAATCCTGTGTATGTCCTGTACATATTGCAGTTTTGACAATAAAGTTGACTTTGACTTTTGGGTCATGGGGGTTCGCTGGTGCCCATGTCCAGCAATCACTGTGCGAGGGGCGGGGTTCACCCTGGACGGGTCACAAGTTCATCACAGGGACACATGGAGACAAACAACCATTCACTCTCTCACTCACATCTAGGGACAATTTAGAGTTACCAATCAGTCTGACATGCATGTTTGTGGTCTGTGGGAGGAAACTGGAGTACACGGAGAAAACTCACGCATGCACGGAGAGAACATGCAAACTCCACCCAGAATGACCCCTGGACCGGGATTTGAACCAGGGACCTGCTCGCTGAGAGGCAGCAGCTCTACCAGTTGCCCAGTGTGTACAATAAACTGTAAATCTAGGCCATTACTTCAGTCATGGGGTCCACTAAGAGCCAGTCAAATCAAATGGAAAAGACATTATTACTTGACCTCACCTGCAAATGGTGTGCAGCCTCTGCAGGCAGCCGGCAGCCAGCGGGTCTCTGGGCCGGGACTCCAGGAAGTCTTCTGCATGTCTTTTCAGATTGGGACTGGGTGGGAACAAGCCAGAGCACAGCCACATCAGCTGCCATCCACGATCTATACTCAACCTGAGGGGGCCAGAAGAAGAGAATCAACGTGTCAGCTACATTTTTATTTTTTAAATACAATATGTGTACCACAAATGTAGGAGCACCTGCTGCTATTACTGGTCATCTGTCTCATAATCTGGCAGTAGATTTCATCCTGCAGGGCTTCATGCTGCATAGCCGGCCCAAAGATCTGGTCCGTCAGCTCGACTGCACTGCGAGCCTGTTTGATGGGGTAGTCCCCCATGTACTTCAAGATAGGTGCACGTCACGGTCAAGGACTCAAACAAAGTGTATTAAAATCCAGCTGCAACAGCAACACAATGATTTACACTATAAACCAACAGCACTCCGATATCCCACGTTGCTGAGGGATTTAAAGAGTGAATGTTTGTAATTTTGAACACGAGTGTTTTTCTAAACTGGAACTGAATAGAGAATGAAGTAAACCTAAATGTTTTTGGTGCAAGATATTCAAGTGGGGAGGAGTTTCACAGTGGAAATAATGGAGGGAGGTTTTTGTTGTCAGAGGCAGCACAACGTGACGGATCCTGTGGTGGCTGATGGTGGTCTTGGCCCCCCATAAATTAATCTCAATTATTTGAGGAAATTATACATTTAAGCAATATAAAAACTAGAAAGCATAGATTATTCAAATAATTGGGGGGCCAGTTTACATATGCAGTATATATGATGGTGGCCATCTTGGATTTTAATGTGGCAATTCAATTTTCAAAAGTGACCTTTCTTCTGCCTAGATGCAGCCACTCACCAAAATGGAAGTTGGTACCTGACTTATTTTCAAGTTATTGTGCTCACAACATTCATGGGTGGAAGGTATTTCCAATTTCCCCTCTTCGCAGGGGACAGAAAACATGATTTTATTACTCCTTAAGTTTAACAAACATTTCTGAGAGAAACAACAAAATTACACACGTTCAAAAGGCAGTGTCTTTTTCCCCAAAGGATATCAGTGAAAGCATTGCAGGCCAAGCTACTGATCTCAGATTTACCAACCAACGGTTTCATGAGCGGCTGTTTGAGAGGCTCTCTGGAAAAAGCCCACAGCTTCTCTCTGCTGACCCCTTTGGATGCACCATGACGACCTTCTTTGTGACCTTGTCTATGAGACACAAAGGCAAAAGGCAAGTTTCTGTTTTCTAGCTCAATATCTCAAAGAATGACTGTTATAGTCAAAGATGTGTTCAACGGCTACTTTGCTGTAAAACAATCCAAAAGCAGCTTCAGTACCTGAAATTCTCAAGTGCAAATTCTTTCAGAGAAATAGGAGCCACCGTTTCTCCTCCCTGAGGGATGTTGGTTGTGACTGAGGTTTTCCTCGTCTTGCTGAGCTGTTCCTGTGGGTGAGACAAGCATCTTGGTTAAACCCAGCATGTGGTACTGAAAGCTGTCAGTGCAGCAGGTTTATGTTGGCTCATATCAGAAGCCTTTAGGGAGCTCTGCACTCTTAAGAATCATGAAGAAAAAAGTCAGTCCAAGCTTTCCAGTTCTGGGGTTCTCTGTATCAGGACAGAATCAGGTTCTAAAATGATCCAACTGAACCTTAAATGAACAAAAATCAACTGACTCCACCGTTATTTCTTAAACAAATCCACTGAACCACCTTTATCATCAGTAACTCTCAGTGGTTGTTTCCTGTTTGATTGATCAGTCTCCCACATGTCCTGATGCTCTTCAATAATCCAGGTAGAAAAATCTAACAAAGTTAAGCCAGGTCCTCTGGATGGATTTAAATAATAATAATAATCTAGAAAGTTACTGGAGAAACGTTGACAGGGACTGCCAGGCTGCTGCCAATTTAAATTATTGATTTGATAGAAAAAGGTGTTTGGGTTCGCTCTCAGCTACCATTATACCAAGTTTTAGCTGAATAGTTTTAAAAATGGCAGAGTTATGGTATTTTTTCTCTTTTATCTAAGGCAGACATCTTGAATTTTTGATCTGGAGTCAGTATGTGATAGGAAATATTCTCAGCTATCACCACACCAAGTTTCAGGTCAATATTACTAAAACTGACCAATAATATTTTTCCATTTTTGCTTTGTCAGCCATCTTGGATATTTGATTTTCAATCAGAATTTATTAGGGATCATTATCAGCTACCAATATGCCAAATATCAGCTCAATAGCTCTTAAAATGGTCAAGTTATCATGTTTTTTTCCCTTTTAGCTAAGGCAGCTATCTTGGATATTTGATTTTCATTAGGAATGTAATACAACTCGCTCTCAGCTACAACCACACTTAATTTCAGCTTAAATATCTCAAAGAATGACAGAGTTACAGTCAATTTTATGTATGCTGAGGTATGGCAGCCATCTTGAATCAAAATGGTTCCAAACATTAATCAGTTCTAGAGGTCTGATGATTACTTTCTGTGAGTTTCAAACAAGTCCAACAACGAATTTCTTTTTTGTAGCTCAATATCTCAAAGAATGACTTAGTTGTAGTCAATTTTTTGTATGATGAGGTAGCTATGGCAGCCATCTTGAATCAAAATGGCAGGTTAATTTTCAGATGGCTAATTAGCTACCTTAGGCTAATTAGTTACCGTAGGACTATCTAGCTACATTACACTGCCTTGCATGTTGAACCAAAATGGCTCCCGACGTTACTCATTTTCTTTGAAAAGTTGTCTCCCATTCATATCCTATGAGAAATTTGGCATATTTGTTAGCAAAATACGTCACATGGCAACTTTAATTGCCAATAAAAGTAATACTGTAGTACACATCTCTGAGCCAGGTCGGTCGTTTTGCTATAACTTGTGGGGGTAGACGTGGTTTGGGCAGCATTAATAGAGATAGAAATGTAGACACACTTCCGAGGTGAATAATAAAAGGTGCCTGCCATTCATTTGCATGGCAGTCCCCCAAAAAGTTGAAACATTTCATCTTTTATCCAAAAGACTTGATCAGTTTGAGGAGCTGTAATAAACTCAGTCTTATAAATAGCACCTTCTCGTAGTGGATCAACCAGTTTGTTGTTAACATCATTAACTAATTGTTCACATGATCAAGAAAGACCGCCAGCCTAACAATTGATCATTAGTGCTCAGATGGTTGCTTGTTATTCACAGAGGGCTGATTGATACTAGCAATAACAGCATTGTAAGAGGGGGACAGTTGAACACGGAGGCCTCCACCTCTGTTTAATGATGGACTGTTTCTTTTTACAAAGATGGTCTCCTTCACTCCTCTCTCAAACGAACATTCCTCTCTATCAAGGATGTGAACATCTTCATTCCTGAAACAGTGGCCGCTGGCCTGGAGATGAGTGTAGACTGCAGAGTCCTAGCCTGATGATGTTGATCTTCTGTGTTGGTCCATCCTTTTGGCCAGTGGCTGTTTAGTTTCCCCGATATAAGACTGATCACAGCGAACGAACCCACTGGTGCAGGCAGGACTCAGAGGCCATGATGTAAAAATACTAAACACTTTAATTATCAAAATAATAAGTGGACGTGGCAGCATAAACTTACAGAAAAGAGGTCAGGGCCAACACGGGGAACACGGGAGAAGTACCAAACGATGAACTGACAAAGACTGAGACACAGACCAGGGCTTATATACACAGACTAGACGAGACAAATTACAAACACCTGGAGGACACGCGGGTGGAACTGATCAGGGTAATTAATGAGAGACACTAGGGAGTACAGAAAAAGAGAGACTGACAAGGGATACCATCCTTACAGTACCCTCCCCCCCGGCATCCCAAAAAGGGCCCAAAAGACTTGGGCAAGAGGAGGGAGGTATTGTAAGGATGGAGGGCACAAGGAACACATAAGGGTAAAACAAAAACCAGCAGGACAAGAGCCTGGGATCTAAACTAAACAAAACTAGGAACACAAAGAATGTCTGGACGGTCAGGAGACTGTCCCTAGGCTGATTACAGTTCAGGTGGGTGGCCGGGAGGCCGTCCAAAATGCTGGAGCAAGTCTGGCGGGTGGCTAGGACACTGTCCAACAAGGGCGGTCGGGAGGTTGTCCATGGCTCTGGAGCAGGTCTCTGGAACATGTCAGGCAGGCAGCCGGGAGGCTGTCCAATAGGCCAGAGCAGACCAGGTGGGCAGCTGGGAGGTTGTCCAATGAGCCGGAAAAGGTTAGATAGGTGATCGGTAGGTCATCTGACCTTGGGCCAAAGTTCAGGTGGCCGGTCAAGAGACCGTTCAGCGGGCCAGAGCAGGTCAGGTGGGCAACCGATGGTGACGGACACCCTAAAGACCCATAAGCACCTAGCACGGGGAGCGAGGAGTGGAAGAAACATAAGAGTCTGTAGCAGTCTCAGGTTCTTCCACAGCAGGATCTTCTGTGGCAGGATCAGGAGAAGACGTGGAACTTAGAGATGTGGAACTCCGAGATGTGGAACTCAGAGACATTGGAACTCTCTAATGACACGGGGTCCACAGGCTGATGCATGGAGCCAAGATAAGTCATGGACCTGAGGTGAGGCGAAGACTCAAGATGTACCGGACGTGGATACCTTGAGCAGCTTGGGGACCTTGAGTGGCTCGGGGACCTCAAGTGACATGGAACCCTCGAGCGACGTGGACCCAGGTGAGGAGAGGACCCAAGTTGTGTTAGACGTGGCGACCTCTAGCAGCTTGGGGACCTTGAGTGGCTCGGGGACCTCAAGTGACATGGAACCCTCGAGCGACGTGGACGCAGACGAAGAGAAGACCCAAGTTGTGTCAGACACGGAGCCCTTAAGCAGCGTGGAGCCCTCAAGCGGCCTGGAGCCCTCAAGCGGCGTGGAGCCCTCAAGCGGCGTGGAGCCCTCAAGCAGCCCTCAAGCGGTGTGGAGCCCTCAAGCGGCGTGGAACCCACAAGCGGCGTGGAGCCCTCAAGCGGTGTGGAGCCCTCAAGCGATGTGGAGCCCTCAAGCGACGTGGACCCAGGCGAGGCCAGGACCTGAGATGTGCCAGCCATGGAGACCTTGAGCCGCATGAATCCAGGCGTGCAGTTGGTTTAGGAGCCTCTGGAGGTGCAACTGGCGTAGGACACTCTGGACAGGATGTGGGACTCCCTGGATGAGACATGGGAACCTCTGTGGACTCTTTGGACATTGAGACGTCGGCAGACCTGTGACCCTCTGCGGCCATCGAGGCATCAGCAGATCTGGGGCCTTCTGCGGGCGTCGAGGTGTCGGCAGACCTGGAAATCTCTGCGGACATGAAGGCGTCAGCAGACCTGGGACCCTCTGTCGATGTAGAGACCTCTGTTACTGAGGCAGAGTCTTCGGTGGCAAGGTCTTCAGGAGCGAGGACCTCAGTAGTTGGTGCTGAGTCAAGCGCTAGAGCAGGGGCCGAGTCAGGTGCTGGAGCAGGGGCAGAGTCTCTGGAACCTTACTGCCATCAACCTCTCTTGTGGTGGCGACAGTGTGGTTCAGGGTCAGGATCGGCTGGAGCTCCTCTTTTGCGCTCAGGGCCTCCTTTAGAAATTGACTATGTAGCCAGGGAGCCAGGGACTTGTTCCGCAGCTGTGGGGCCAGGCACTGGCTTAGAAGCAGGGACGTCTGGCTCAGCAGCAGGGGAGTCTGGCTCTGGGACAGAGTTAGGGACAGGAGGGTCTGAATCTGAGACTCGGACAGAATTGGAAGCAGGGATGTCAGAGGCTGGTAGAGATGGGTCAGAGTCAGGCTGTGTTTTCAAAGTTCTTATTTCAATTAAAAGCTGCTGATATTCTGGGATTTGTGTTAGACTGGGTTGAGATAATAATAGTTTCTCAGCAAGGGAGAGTACAGTGTCAAGGCAGTCTGGATTGTGTTTAGCAGAGGAGTGTAGATTTTGTAAAGTCCGGTTTATTTGAGTGAGGTCACTGGGCTAGAGCTGAGGTGTGTTGGTTCCAGTCTTTGGTGAAGCTCCGTGCAGGGGTGAGATGTCGAGTTCCGCCCTCACCGGAACCCTGGGAGGTGAGGTGACGTGACCCGCCCCCGTAGAGACACTGGGGCTGGACTCAGGAGACTCAGTCTCACCAAATCGAGCAGGAACGGCTCCGAGTGACAGTGAGGTGTTGGTCTCCGCCCTCACCGGAACCACAGGAGGTGAGGCAATAGGACCCGTCCCCACAGAAGCGCTGAGGAAACTCAGGCTCGCCGGACTAAGTTGGACAGCTGGTTGTGACGGAGGAACTGACAGAGGTATATTGGACCGCTTCCGGGTCTTTCCTCTGCCGCTCTGATGGCAGCGGTGGCGATGTGGGGGAGAAACGAGACAGAGCTCGTCCTCCGGTTCAACGTCCTCCCCGAGGAGATGAGCGGCGCTAGAGAGGAGGGGGAACTGGGCTCACGTCAGGCAGTTCACCCGGAGCTGGAAACGCTTTCTCTCCTCCAGCACGAGAAGACGTGAGAGCACGATCTCTTCTGCCTGTCTGCAGTGTTCTGGAGTCTGGAAGGGTTTGGTCTGGAACCTGCCGCACCGGATCACGGGCTCACCCATCTGCGTCAGCTCCACTCACACCGGATCACGGGCTCACCCATCTGCGTTGGCTCATGCAGACAGTGTGAGTGGAGCTAAGAAAGCTCTGCTTGCTGGGTTCTGGTATGGTCGGTCCATACTCCATACTGTCAGGATTTTCAGACTGAGCTGATCAGGAACGAACCCACTGGTGCAGGCAGGACTCAGAGGCCATGATGTAAAATAACAAACACTTTCATGATCAAAATAATAAGCTGACGTGGCAGCATAAACTCACAGCATAGAGATCAGGGCAAACACAGAGAACAGGAAGGAGAACCAGACGATATACCGACAAAGACTGAGACACAGACCAGTGCTTATATACACAGACTAAAGAAGCCAAATTACAAACACATGGAGAACACGTGGGTGGAACTGATCAGGGTAATTAATGAGAGACACTAGAGAGAACAGACCCTGGGAGACTGATAGGGGGATACCATCCTTATGCATTTGTTGTACTGAAATGGCCTTATTCTTAATGCTAATGGATAAGAGTGAGTGTACCAGTATTTCCTCAGGGGGTTTGGTGAGAGTTGGTAGAAACTGCACATTAGCCTTAGAGACGGCTCCACTGTTGTTGGTTTGCTGGTTGGTTGCTCTGATCCAGTTCTCATCAGGGGCCTGTTTCCCATCTTTGTCCACCAGCAGCAGGTCGCCTCGTTTACAGATCAGGAACATGGGGTCATCTGTGGATGCGGACCGAGGCAGGCGGTTAGAAAGGTAGCCATTTTAGTGTAAACGTGATCACCACCAGCTGACTCTCACCCAGTTTACTGACATCCTGCTGAACCACTGCGTACTCTGAGCGCTGTTTGAGCCCCTCCACGTTGTACTCCATCACCTCAGTCATGTTGGCAGCTTCCACACACTTCAACCTGTACTCTTCTTTGATTGTGGTCAGAGACATGGATTGGTGGCTGTCGCTAAACAGACATCAGAGGTTTAGGTCTTTTTAGAAACACCATTAAAATGTGTTAGAAGTGTGGAGATTTAAAAGAAACGTCTGTACCTCATCATGTTGACTTTCTTCACCTCAATGTAAGGAATGTCAAGGAGTCTCTTCTCTTTTCTCTCCATGAAGACAAAGCCAGAGCTGTTAATAGCCACAAAAAACCTGCTTTTGGGCAAAGGGGGTCCTGTAGATAAATAAAAACAATTCCAATTAATTTAAGCAGTTCTAAGTGGACTGAAAATTGCCTGATGGAAGAGATGACATGACATCACACCCCAAGAACAAAATCATCTGAACTGACCTGCCGTCATTGTAACTTCATAAAACTTTGAAAAATCCAGAGGCCATCTCTTCCGTGCAATGTCCACCAGCTCTCCCTTCACCTGCTCTGCAGTCGAATTCCCATTTACATATGTCTTCTGCAAGAACAAGTCCTTCAGCTTCAGCCTGATCACAATATGCTAAAACGTTTCCATTAAAAAAACAACTGGATCATCACTGTTTCTAACACAGTTATTTGTTTTGTCTTCTACCTGTGAGAGAGCTGAGGTGATGAGTTGGACCCACTTTAACATGGATTTGTTCTCGATGCGTGTGGTGGTGATGCACTCTTGAACCACCTGCTTGACGTCATCATCGCGGGGTTCCGAACCAAACTGGATATAGTAATGCATGGCAGCCAGCTGGATGTATTCATCCTCCTGAAAGGTGCAGAACACAGCTATAAGAAAGTACATTTCACTTATTGATGCAAAAAAAAAGACAATTTTAAATAAGCAACAGATTCAAACATGGGCAGCACGGTGGCACAACTGGTAGAGCTGCTGCTTCTCAGCGAGAAGGTTGCCGGTTCAAATCCCGGTCCGGGGCCTTTCTGGGTGGAGTTTGCATGTTCTCTCCGTGCATGCGTGGGTTTCCTCCGGGTACTCCAGTTTCCTCCCACAGACCACAAACATCAAAAAAGGCGTTCAATACAGGATCAACTGGACTTTATTTGTTGCAGAAAACGTTTCGACTTCTGTCCAGAAGTCTTTTTCAATTCTGAAAAAGACTTCTTTCAAAGACTTCTGGACAGAAGTCGAAACGTTTTCTGCAACAAATAAAGTCCAGTTGATCCTGTATTGAACGCCTTTTTTGATTTCATCATGTCCTGGATGACTGAGAATCTTCACCAGCAGACCACAAACATGCATGTTAGACTGACTGGTAACTCTAAATTGTCCCTAGGTGTGAGTGAGAGAGTGAATGGTTGTTTGTCTCATTTGTCTCCATGTGTCCCTGTGATGGACTTGTGACCCGTCCAGGGTGTACCCCGCCCCTCGCACTGTGATTACTGGACATGGGCACCGGCAACCCCCGTGACCCAAAATGGAAGAAGCGGGTAAAAGATAATACTGTAGATGGATAGATGGATGGATTCAAACATTTTTACATAAAGTTAAATTAAATCCAGAAAGGAGAAAATACAAGAGTACTTGAAATAAAAATAAAAAAACGTTCAATACAAAAACAACTGGACTTTATTTGTAACAGAAGATGAGACTGTTCAGCGATTTGTAGACATACATGAGTATTTTGAACTGGATTTAAATATGAACTGGTAGACAGTGCAGGGAGGTCAAGACTGGTGTAATGTGCTCTCTTTTGCCTGTACTGGTTAAAAATCGGGCTGCTGCATTCTGGACCAGTTGTAGTCATGCAATGGTGGTCTGGCTGATACCAAACAGGAGTGAATTGCAGTAATCAAGCCTAGATGTAATGAATGCGTGTGTTACTGTCTCCAGGTTATTTTTGGACAGTATGGGTTTCAGCTTAGACAGTCGCCTCAGCTGGAAAAAACAGGTTTTAACAATCATGTTTACATGACTGTTGTTTCATGGAAGGATCCATTTTCACTCCCAGTTTGGGACTCTGTTTTTCTGACAGGACTAGAGCAGAAAGGTCAATGCAGTGGTTCGTGATCGTGTCGTTGGGAGGGAACAACATGACTTCAGACTTCTTATCATTGAAACTTAAGAAATTTAAAGCCATCCAGTCCCTGATATCAGCCAGGCAGTCAAGCAGAGGTTGAATAGCGCATGCATAGATATAATAAACACTAGATAAGCTGAGGCGGAGTCTCCGGCGTCGTCAAGCGGCAGCCATCTTGCCACAGACAGCAACATTAGCTGCAGCTGTGGAAACCGTATGGAGGTGAGGGATTTACACAAACAAAAATACGCTTAACTCGCTGTAATCTTGACGGATTTACAAACGGTTTATTTTTTTAAAAACGTTATTAACGTGGCTATGATTTCTTTGGTAATCAGACAGCAGTTTCGTCTTTTTTAAAAGGTTTTATTCGTGTTTTGGGTGTCACACTCATCGAGAATCTAGAATTTAAATTCTGTTTTTATTACACCAATAACTATTTTATAACAAACTAATCTTTTGTCTAAATGACTATCTTGATCATGACTGTATTTATTAGCAGACTATTAACAAGAGCCTTTGATTAAGGGCTAGCTAGTATTCCAAATATTTCCCTAGCATTCTTAGATCACTAGGAGCTCTTTGTTTTTAACTGAACTAAAGCTGCACATGATTTCCAAGCGGTTTGGTATGTTCAACACTAATTACTGCTTTGTGTTTTACAGAAATACTCTTTGACAAGATGCCTGACTTTTGTGCAGCCTATGGATGCTCCAATAGACGTAATAATTTGCGTTTACAGAGTGGCAACATGAGACAGAAGCTCACCAAGGCAGTCCTTTTTAAAGGGCATTAGCTCCAAAAACACAAAGATTTTAACACTGGACTCTGTGTCATCAAACGGGTTATTCACTAAACTCTCGGTCATGTGCTCATTCTGTTTGCACTACTCATATTTGCACTAATGTTTGTATTACATCACTGCCTATAGTCATAATAATAATAATAATAATAATTGTCTAATCTTGTCATCTGCGTATGTTTCCCATACACAGACGAAATTCGTCTCTGCATTTAACCCAACCACCTACCAGGCGGTGCAGTGAGCAGCCATAGAAGGCGCTCGGGGAGCTGGAGAAATAGGTGTGCACTCATAGACACCCCAAGATGTGTAGTGGCCGGGACGCGAACCCGCGTCCTTCGGGTCCCAAGTCAAACGCCCTAACCACTACACCATCTTGGCTCCTGTTTACATTCTCTGTTTACATACTACTGTTTACATTCAATGTTTACATTTATTAATACTATTTACATTTATTACTACTGCTTACATTTATTACTACTGTTTACATTTACACTACTTTTATATCTACACCACTGCTGATACACATACAGTATTCTTTGACTAGCCTTATTTAAGAAAACCCAATGTGCCTTACCACATATGCCACTCTATAACAACATCAACTACTCATACATATACTGTGTACATTAACTCATATGCTGCTTTGCCACTTTGCAAATGTCAATGCTAGAACCTTTAGTTTATTTTATAGTTATACTGTACTTTTTATACTTTTTTACTTTTTATACTAGTATGCAAAAACTCAGGACAGTATTATGTTCATTAAATGTTTAGTGTTTTAGTTTTAGAGTTGGTGTAAATTTTCATACTCATTTACCACTATGCAAAAACTCAGGACAGTGTTACAGTTTTACTATTTTATGCTTATGTTTATTATTATATGTTTCAGTGTTTTAATGTTTAAATAGTTACTGTTGCACCGAGGGACTGAGAGTCTTGTCACACTATCAGATGTTTATTTCTGTTTGTTTGTTTATTTATATCTCCCGATTATTAAATCTTTTCATGTATCTAAAAAAAATAAACTACACATATTGACCAAGGTTTGTGTAATAATGTATTTAATATTACATAATATTTGCATGTGTAGGGAAAAAATTGGCATAAATTATTTTCATACCACTAATAATAATGCTATTTATGATGAAATAGTATTAAATATTTATTAGCATTGTAACATATGTCAGTTAATTTCGCTGGAAATAAACATGTATTTATAAATAGATGTAAATATAATCTTATTGTGTATATTGCTAGTGCAATACAGTGTCTATATAACGTTATTTTCATGTGAACGTCCATCTTAAGTATACCATATTATAACAACATCTCTCACATTTATAACAAACCAAACCGTTTTAAAATCGGTTGAAAATTAAGCAAGTTATGGTTATTTTAATAGTAAATGCACCATTCACATTCATGTTAAGAGTGGGCGTTCTGTCTGTGCCAAGATGGCCGCCGTCTGACGATGTCGGTCTCCATTGGCCAACAGCGGGGATGTCTTATCTAGTGTATATTATATCTATGAGCGCATGTACCATTTTGTCTTAGGGGGAAGTAAATTTGACAGTCATCTGCATAGAAGTGAAAAGGTATGTTGTGTTTCCGGAAAATAGCACCAAGTGGCAGCAGGTATAAAGAGAATAGGAGAGGACCCAGGATGGACCCCTGCGGAACCCCCCATTTAAATGCTGCCGCTGCAGAACTAAAATCTTTGATGGAAACACAAAATGATCTGTCAGTGAGGTAGGATCTGAACCAATTGAGGGCTGACTCTGTAATGCCCACCCACTGCTCTAACCTAGCAATGAGGATCTCATGGTTGATGGTGTCAAAAGCAGATGTAAGGTCCAATACATAGTTCCCATGTGACGTCACATCTGTGGGTTGTCCTTTTTGACCCTCCCACATGTAGGCTAAGCAGCAGTTGGAGCGCATTCTGATAGATGTCCATTTTTCACGTTGTTTTTTTTGTTAATTTCTAATTAATTGCAATGGTTACTTCGTGTTGTGTCAGTGGGTGTTCCAGTCGGGTAGACGTTTGGGCAACGCGCAGGTTTCAGTTAATCAAAAAAAAAGAAAACGTGAAGGATTTATCTCATCGGAGAAGCTGGACTGCAGCTCCTTCACTCTCTGAGTCTGGCTTTGATCTGCTCTGGAAGACGTCGTCCTTTTGGCCGGTAAACAAAATATTCTACATAAATCATTTTGTGAAACTATGTCAGAACAATGTTAGAGTACAACTGTCTGTGTGTTAGAGCTGTTTTTTTTTTCATTATTTAGCAAACCGTCTTGCATGCTGTTAGCTTAGCATCTCGCTAACGCGACAATGGCCTCCTCTGCTCCTCACGGTCCACCAGACCGTCCCAGTTGGAGAAGGAGGACGGGAGCCAAGTCGTGCGGGCGACGCGTCGGTCCCATGGGACGTGGACGTGCCTCCGCGGCCGCCTCAGCGGATGCACGCCGTCCGACCTGAGCTCCCGCGAGCCACGCTCCAGATGCTAACAACATGCTAACTTCCAACACGGTAAGACTCAAAAGTGCTGGTTCTGGTCCGTGTTCAGCTTGGACTGTTTGTTGGCTGTGTGTTATTTTAGTTAAACCTTTTTTTAGCTGGTTAGATCTGATTGAGACAGTTTACACATCTTTTTTGGATTTAAAGCTGTGAAGCCGGTGTGCTGTGAAGCCGGTGTGGCTCGCTCCTTGTATTAATTAAATAATTAATGATATCGGAGTAACTACTTTGTGACAAGTTGTCTGATTCGTCTGCCATGATTTCTTTCTCAAACTCATTTAACTCGACCACTGCCAGTTTGCTCTTGTTCCTTGGTGAAGCTGTGGTAGCTCGTGTTATTGTCCGTATAATTTGCTCTGCTAGTTCGCCATCTTGCCTTCTTCTGCCTTTAGATGTGGTGCGAAAACCGGTTTGCGCAATACTGGGGGCGTGTCTGGGAACTATGTATAGGACAAACAGCACAGAATCACCAGTGTCTGTGGAAAAGAAGATGTCATTAAAAACCTTCAGTAGGGCAGTTTCAGTGCTATGGGGAGGTTTAAAGCCTGATTGGAATAACTCAAGGATAGTGTGGTCCTCCAGGAAGCACTTCAACTGGGACTCAACTATTTTTTTCCAGAAGTTTAGAAACAAATGGATGTCTGGAGACAGGCCTGAAGTTGGATACGACTGAGGGGTCAAGGTTTGTTTTTTTCAGGAGAGATTGAACATCAGCATGTTTAAAGGTTTTTGGCACCACACCAGTAGATAAACTGCTATTCACAATAGCAAGAATGGAAGGACCGAGAGTAGTAAAAACCTCCTTCAGTAGCCGAGGGAGGACTACATCTAAGTGGGAACCAGATGGTTTCAGGCTGCACATGATCTGCTCTAGAGAAGAAAGAGAGATTGGTTCAAAATGGTCAAATAATGCTACAGATAGAGGTGGGATGGATGGATCATGAGTTTGAGGGGAAATGAGAGCCCAGATGGTAGCATTTTTTTTTCTAAAAAGAAATGTAGGAAGTTCTCGCACAGCTCAGTCGAGGCTTCTAGAGGTGATGGTTCCGTGAGGTGGAGAACAGAGTTTAGGGTAGAGAAAATAATTTGTGGATTGTGAGAGTTTGAGGTAATGATTTCAGAAAAGTATTGAGATTTAGCAGTTTTTACTGGTTTTTGATAACAATGCCAACTCTCTTTTAATATTTGAAAAGAAACCTGCAGCCTGTCTTTCCTCCATTTGCGTTCAGCCCTCCTGCATTGCTTCCTAACGGCCTTGGTGACGTCATTCAGCCAAGGTTCTGCTCTGAGTTTCGATTTTTTAGTTTTAACAGGAGCACCATGATCCAGAGCAAGGGTCACCAACGTGGTGCACGCGGGCACCCGGGTGCCCCACAAGGACTATTTGAGATGCCCTCGGACCTGTTCTAAAAATAGCACAACTCACTACTTAGCTGCATTTAAAATTTATTTTTATTGAGTTGTTATTCATTTTTTGTATTTATATATATTTTAAAATGTCTATCTTAAAAATATGTTCTTAAAAATATGTTTATTATACATTTTTTTCAATTTACGCTTTGTTATTTCCGAAGAGTTTATCAAACTGGTGCCCTTTGTATGACTCCGTACCCACGAAGTAGCTCTCAGTTTCGAAAAGGTTGGTGACCCCTGATCCAGAGCCTTTAAACAGACTTAGAGTTGAAATGGGATGTCAGCTCTTCAGTGGTGGAGAGAAACATTGGGGGCTGAATTATCATTTCAGAGTTGTAAACATCTGTGAAACGTGTGGCAATGAGGTGGTTAATGGCCTGGCTGCGACGTGCAGGAACGCACGGCTTAGGAGTTACATGGTGGAGGGTGAACTCAAAGCGGACTGGGATGTGGTCTGAAAACACATTGTCACCGATTTCAAGATTAGTAACAGTCACATCACGAGTTATAACAAGGTTCAGTGTATGTCTGCGTTCTTGGGTGGGACCGTTTATATGCTGAGTTAGATTAAATGGGTCCAGTAAATCTAAAAAGTCTTTAACCAAGGGCTTCTCATGACAGCACACATGCAAATTAAAATCCCCAATAATGACAACACGATCATATTTTGGTGTGATTTCAGCCAAGAAATCAGAAAATTCATTTATGAAATCCTTAGATCAAGGTGGGCAGTAGACAAGTGCACATAAAGTCGCAGGTGAATGACCGAGTTCAAAGACAGTCAGCTCAAAGCTGGAGCAGGAAACTGGGATGGGCAGTTGTTTACAGTCAAAAGTTGATTTGAATATTGTTAATAATCCACCACCATGCTGGCCTGATGGCCGTGGGTAGTTAAAATACAGACAGTTCGGTGGTAATAATTCCATTAAGGCGCTAGACTCACCCGGCGACAACCAAGATTCTGTGACAAAGAAAAAGTCCAAATCATGCTCTTGGAAGTAATCCCTGAGGATTACATTTTTGTTGGTGACAGATCTTGTGTTGACCACACATCCTGATATTGTCCAAAGTGGATCCGGCAGCAGTGGAGTGAGCGCGCACCAGCGACCGCAGATTTTCAATAACAGCTCCTCCGGGTCAAGCAGTGAGCCGCACTGGCCGACAACTCCTGTAGTTTACCTGGTCCGGGGATGCAGGAAACTGGCAATGGAAACCAAGACCATCAGCTGGAGAGGAAGATGCAGCACGCAGGGCTTTAGGCTTCACCAGCTTGCCAGCGCGTTTTCCCCGGCGTTTGGAGCGATATCTCAGGGTAGGCAGGTGAGGGGCGCAGCAAAGGTAAGCAGGCAGGTCCATCAGCAACGGGGAAAGATGGGGGGGTCCAGTGGTACGCTCATATTGATCCAAATAAGCGACATCAACGGCAGAAAAAAATTGAAGATTCAGGAGCTGCTGTCGATCATACACCAGTAGCGCGTTTATGTCCCAGATGAAAAATGAACAAAACACAAATAATCTGAACACCGTCAGCAGAGGTGGATTGAAGTCATGTACACGGGCACCATCTTACCAGAAGTCTCCACCTCTGGGGCCCTGCCACCGAGGAGCTTTTTAACCACCTCAGTGACCTCAGCACCAGAGATTGGAGAGCCCGA
>JBBPBX010009131.1:18984-60765 GCA_038048925.1 Garcialebias charrua | reverse complement strand
GGGGAGGTGTTTTTGACTGACCAGATCCGAACCGAACTGGCTGTGGGGACATCACCTACATTAAGTCCATATTAAGTCTGTTTCATCTCCGTGGGACCTGAGCCCATCTGCGCGCGTGTGTTTGCAGCTGAGTGGAGCCGACTGGAGCTGCGCTCTCTCTCTCTCTGCTCTGCGCTCTCACGCGCGTTCATCTGAGGGACGTGCGGATGTTTGAGCTGCTGCTGAAATAATTCTGGAGCTGAGAGGTTCTGTTGGCTTCAGTTTGAACTGCTGCTGCTGAAATAATTCTGGAGCTGAGAGGTTCTGTTGGCTTCAGCCCCTCTGGACTTGCTGTTTTTTAGGCTTCAGTTTGAACTGCAGCTGAAATAACTCTGGAGTTGAGAGGTTCTGTTGGCTTCAGCCCCTCTGGACTTGCTGTGTTTTTTTCTGGAGATGGCTTTTTTTCTTTTTTCTTTTTTTAAAGAACCTCATTTGTTGTGAGCTCATTTGTTGTTGAGCTCAACAATAAACATCTTACCTGCTGCAGATAACTTTAAAGAGCCTCATTTCGTTGTTGTGGGCTGTTTGTGGATCAAACGAGCGGAGAGTGAAGCGCGGAGGATCTGGATCGTCGCTGTTTGGTGCCTGTTCCACAATGTTGGGGAGCTACTTGTGGATCAGACGGGCAGAGAGAATCGTGCGCCGCTGAGGATCAGGAGCTGCTGTTGCTGTTGTTTGGTGCTGTTCACGCTGTGGGGAGCTACTTGTGGATCAGACGGGCGGAGAGAATCGTGCGCCGCTGAGGATCAGGAGCTGCTGTTGCTGTTGTTTGGTGCTGTTCACGCTGTTGGGGAGCTACTTGTGGATCAGACGGGCGGAGAGAATCGTGCGCCGCTGAGGATCAGGAGCTGCTGTTGCTGTTGTTTGGTGCCTGTTCCACACTGTTGGGGAGCTACTTGTGGATCAGACGGGCAGAGAGAATCGTGCGCCGCTGAGGATCAGGAGCTGCTGTTGCTGTTGTTTGGTGCTGTTCACGCTGTTGTCCCTTTGCTGTCCTGATACAGGCTACAATCATGCCTTTAATTTTAAGAGGCATTTCTGGCATCACACTCTGCTGTTTGCTGCAAATTGCTTGTTTCTACCTGTTGATTCTGGATCCGGCCTGTGTTAACCAGGACCACATCCATTCATATTCACAGGGGGGCATCACACTCTATCACACAAACTGTAGTTGGGCCTCCTCAAAGGAACTGTTTGCACACTTAAATTGTGACGCTTTATGGTCAGAGACTTTTCTGCATCATTCATATTACTGTCATTATTTTCAGTTCTCAGACTACCTGGAATCACTAAATCTTATCAACTCATCTGGATCTGCCCATCACTGCGACTTTCATTGTTTTTGGGCTCTGAATGATCGTATCTTCATTAATGTTTCACATGGTTCAATTATGGGGGAAAAATGTCACACTGTTAAATCCTGTAATTACACATCACTGACAAAGAAGTCAAGTAAATGTCTGATATTAATGTTGTTATTGATCTCAGGGATTCAGCCAAACCCAGGGCCAATCACTAACTACTGTACACCTAATGAGTTTAAAAATATTTCAGGTCTCCGTTTTCTGCATGTAAACGCTCGTAGCCTTCTAAAAAAACTTGATGAATTGAAAATCCTAATCACTTCTTCTGGGGCAGATGTGATCGTTATCTCTGAAACTTGGCTCAACGATTCTGTTTTGAAAAATGACTTGGCAATCAATGAATTTAAGATCTATCGTTGTGACCGTAATACAAGGGGAGGTGGAGTCGCTATTTACATCAGAGATTCTTTGGCTGCCAGGATTGCATCTAAAAAAACAATCGCAAACCAGTTTGAGGCTTTAGCTGTGAACATCACTTTGAAAGGAGGTCAGCCCTTAACTGTTGTTGGTTGTTATCGTCCCCCCTCCGCAACACCTGAAGCTCTGTCCTCCCTGACTGAATTCATAGGAAATTTAAAACACAATGAGATCGTTTTGGCTGGAGATTTCAACATTGATTGGAATAAGTCGACCCCCCTCTGTGATAAATTCAAAGAATGTTGCCTATCTCTCAACCTAACACAACTTATCGATTCTCCCACCAGACCAAACATAAAATGTCCCGAAAAATCTTCTATCTTAGATCTGTTTTTCACAAATGCACCTCACAAATTTCCTGGTATAGGTGTATTTGCCAACGTTTTGAGTGATCATTCCGTAATAGCAGCTCTTAGATCTACTAAACTTCCACCTGCTAAGCCCAGAATAATTCAAAAAAGGGATTTGAAACGTTTCAGTGAACAGTCATTCCTTTGGGATCTATCCCTCTTTGATTGGCAACGTATCCTACAAATCAATGACGTGAACACCGCTTGGAACTATTTTCGCAATAGTTTCATTCTCTTTGTAAACAAACACGCACCTTTCCGGCAGTTCAGGATAAAGAGCCGTGACAGCCCCTGGTTTACTCCTGAACTAGCTGATCTCCTGCACTGGAGAGATCATCTTTGGGCCGCAGCGAGAAAATCACACTCAGACACTGATTGGTTGAAATTTAGGCAGCTAAGGAATAAATGTACAACTGCCATCAAAGCCGCAAAACGTAACTACTTCTTATCTCAGACCTCCAAAAATCTAAACGATCCTAAAAAATTCTGGAAAACCATCAAATCTCTCTCAGGCACCCCCCAATCATCATCTGACCTCCCATCACAATTTCTTGTTGACTCTGTTCCTGTGTCAAATAAGCACGAGATCCTGAACTGTTTCAATAAACATTTTGTTGCTTCTAGTTCATTATTTGACACAGTTACAAACGGAAAATCAGCCACTTTATCTAATAATCAAACTTCTACAAATCAAATCCCTCCTACAAGTCAACCATCTGTTAATCACACCTTCTCTTTTTCTCCGTTCTCAGTCAGTGAGGTAAATAAACTGTTAAATGATCTTGATCCTAAAAAATCTGCAGGTCCAGATGAACTTCCACCTTACTTCTTAAGGCTGGCTGCTCATATCATCACAGTCCCTGTGACCCACATCTTTAATCTGTCCATAAGCCAAAACACCATTCCGGATGCTTGGAAAACAGCCTTTGTTCTTCCTTTGCTGAAGGGAGGTGACCCCACCTCATTGAACAATTATCGACCGATCTCTAAACTCTGCATTTTAGCCAAGGTTCTAGAAAAACTGATAAACTCTCAGATCAAAAACTATCTGGACTCATTTAACATCTTACCTCTTCATCAATCTGGTTTCAGGAAAAAACACAGCACAACAACTGCTTCTCTGAAGGTTCTGAATGATGTTGTTGAAGCATTGGATGCTAAGGACTATTGTGCTGCACTTTTCTTAGACCTGTCTAAAGCTTTTGATACTGTGGATCATAACATCCTGTGTCATAAGCTCTCAGAAATCGGTTTCTCTGATCACACCATCGGTTGGTTTTCTAACTATCTTTCCAATCGGAGGCAATGTGTTCAACATAACGGTACTTTTTCCAGCTATTTAACAGTTAAAAATGGTGTACCACAAGGCTCAGTTTTAGGACCCACTCTCTTTACAATCTACATAGCTAATGTAGGTCACTGCATCCCTGATGCATCCTTACATTTCTATGCTGATGATACAGTTGTTTATTGCCGAGCTAAAACAGTAGCTAAGGCTTTCCAGTTACTGCAATCCGCTTTTGACATCATCCAGTCAGATTTGTTCCGTCTCAAACTTGTCCTAAATGCTGATAAAACAAAAGGGATGTTTTTTTCAAATAGGAAGGCGGTTCCAGCAGATCCTCCTCTGATTTTATCTTCAAATGGTGTACCTATCGAGTTTGTTGATTCCTATAAATATCTGGGTATCCTGATCGATTCACATCTCTCTTTTAAACTCCACGTGGAAAACCTAGTGAAGAAACTGAAAGTTAAACTGGGTTTCTTTTTCAGAAACAGATCATGTCTATCACTGAATGTTAGGAAACGCCTTGTATCTGTGACTTTCCTTCCCTCCATTGATTACGGTGACATTCTCTACATGAATGCTCCTACAAGCACCCTGCGGATGTTGGATGTTGTCTATCATGGTGCACTAAGATTCATAACTGGTTGTGATTATCGTACCCACCACTGCACCCTGTATTCACTGGTTAATTGGACATCATTAACCTCACGCAGACTCTTCCACTGGTACATTTTCATCTTTCAAATCACTTCTTGGTCTGCTGCCCTCATACATCTCCTCCTACATGTCTTTGCGTGAGTGCAGCTACAGCGTGCGCTCTCAGGACATGATTACCTGCAGTGTTCCGTCAGTGAGGACTGAACTTGGAAAAAGGGCCTTCTCCTACTCCGCTCCTGCTTCATGGAATATCTTACAAAAAGATCTGAAGCTCTCGACCTTGACTTCTCTATATGGTTTTCAGAATCTGTTGGAATCCTGGCAAAAACCAATGCAGATTTGTTCCTGTCTTTGATTTTATACGTCTACCTTATAATGTTTTGCTAGTTTTTTGCTAGTTTTTTGCTACTTTGTTAAAAGGAGGAGTGTGTATATATGTATATATATATGTGTATATATATGTATGTATATGTATATATATATATATATATATATATATATATATATATATATGTGTATGTATGTATATGATATATGTATGTATATATATATATATGTATATATATGTATGTGTGTATGTATGTGTATGTATATATATGTGTGTATATATATATATGTATATATGTATATACATATATATGTATATATGTATATATATATATATATATATATATATATATATATATATATATATATATATATATATATATATATATATATATATATTTTTTTTTCTCTCTCTTTTGTTTTCTATTGTTTATTGTTTGATTGTTTATTGTTTAAGGAAATTCTACCATTACTGTTCATTGTTCTTTAGTTTTAGCAGGTCGCTTTCGTAAATGAGCCCATGAGGTTCAAAAGATTTACCTGACTAAATAAAGGTTGAATGAATGAATGAATTTATGCTAAAGTGTGTGCCACGCAGTTCCCTACCTCGGCTTTTAACCTGTTCTTTTTGTTTGAAATGTTCGAATTTAGCTATTATTGGCCGTGGCCTAGTATTCTCAGGTTTTTTACCTCCCAGGCGGTGAACTCGATGAAAAGTGATCGATTTAACTGTTTCACTCGGCAACTTTAGCTGGTTCTGAATGAATGCCCGAACCGAGGCTTCAGGATCCTCTTCCGCTAGCTCCTGAATTCCAGAAAACACTAGATTTTCTCTCATGCTTCTGGCTTGAATATCTAAAATTGATTCCTTAATCTTCTTATTATCGCCAGAAAGCTGCGTCACCTGATCTGTTATTTTTTTCACTGTCCCCTTCAACTCTTTATTTTCTTTAGCGAGAGATTCTACCTGTTGTTGACTGAACTCGAGCGATTCTCTCAGGCTCTGGAATTCCTTGTGTAGTAGCTCCACTAACGCTAACCGAGCGTCCAAGCTAGATAACTTCTTGTCGATTGACTCAAGTATAGCCGTGAAGCCCGAATTATCCGCGGACGCTTCCGAAGAACTATCTGAGCTACCCTCTCGGTGTCGTTTAGCTAACGGGGCTAATTCGCTAGCAGCGCCGGATGTGCTGAGTTTGCTCATGACTAGCTTTTCAAAATAATCGTCTACAAACAATTCAAGGCTCTCCAAAGTCTCCCCGTCCAGTTTTGTTCAGTGAAGCAAATAAATCGTTATTAAATGTTAGTATATATTTTTTAATGACCTTACATTTAATTATCTAGTTTTATTTAAATAAATATGGACTTACCAATGATTTATAATCATACTCACGCACAGGCTTGAAGTTTTTCCTCAGCAGCAGCTCATAACACCTCCGCACCTCAGCGCCGCATCCACGGACGGGCTCTGACTGTTGTTTGTGCCTATGCGCCGAACGGCAGCGCAGATTACCCACCCTTTTTGGAGTCCTTGGAGGGGGTATTGGAGGGTGCGCCTCCTGGGGACTCCCTTGTTCTGCTGGGGGACTTCAACGCTCACGTGGGCAATGACAGTGAGACCTGGAGGGGTGTGGTTGGGAGGAACGGCCCCCCTGATCTGAACCCGAGTGGTGTTCTGTTGTTGGACTTCTGTGCTCGTCATGGATTGTCCATAACGAACACCATGTTCAGGCATAAGGGTGTCCATATGTGCTCTTGGCACCAGGACACCCTAGGTCGTAGTTCAATGATCGACTTTGTTGTCGTCTCATCTGATCTGCGGCCGCATGTCCTGGACACTCGGGTGAAGAGAGGGGCGGAGCTGTCAACTGACCACTACCTGGTGGTGAGTTGGCTCCGATGGTGGGGGAGGATGCCGGTCAGACCTGGCAGACCCAAACGTATTGTGAGGGTCTGCTGGGAACGTCTGGCAGAGTCTCCCGTAAGACGGAGCTTTAACTCCCACCTCCGGGAGAGCTTTGAACACGTTCCGAGGGAGGCGGGGGACATTGAGCCCGAGTGGGCCATGTTTCGCGCCTCTATTGTCGAGGCAGCTTATCGGAGTTGTGGCCGCAAGGTTGTTGGTGCCTGTCGTGGTGGCAACCCTCGAACCCGGTGGTGGACACCGGCGGTGAGGGATGCTGTCAAGCTGAAGAAGGAGTCCTATTGGGCCTTTTTGGCCTGTGGGACCCCGGAAGCAGCAGATAGGTACCGGCAGTCCAAGCGGCATGCGGCTCGGGTGGTTGCTGAGGCAAAAACTCGGGCGTGGGAGGAGTTCGGAGAGGCCATGGAGAATGACTTCCGTACGGCTTCGAGGCGATTCTGGTCCACCATCCGGCGTCTCAGGGGGGGAAAGCGGTACGCGACCAACACCATTTATGGTGGGGATGGCGTGCTGTTGACCTCAACTCGGGATGTTGTGAGTCGGTGGGCGGAATACTTCGAAGACCTCCTCAATCCTACTGGCACGTCTTCCACTGAGGAAGCGGAGCCTGGGGACTTTGGGTCGGGCTCTCCAATCTCTGGTGCTGAGGTCGCCGAGGTGGTTAAAAAGCTCCGCGGTGGCAAGGCTCCGGGGGTGGATGAGATTCGTCCTGAGTTCCTTAGGGCTCTGGATGTTGTGGGGTTGTGTTGGCTTACGCGACTCTGCAATATCGCGTGGACATCGGGGGCAGTTCCCTTGGATTGGCAGACTGGGGTGGTGGTTCCCCTATTCAAAAAGGGGGACCGTAGGGTGTGTTCCAACTATAGAGGGATCACACTCTTAAGCCTCCCTGGTAAGGTCTATTCAGGGGTTCTGGAGAGGAGGGTCCGTCGGATAGTCGAACCTCGGATTCAGGAGGAGCAGTGTGGTTTTCGTCCTGGTCGTGGAACACTAGACCAGCTCTACACCCTCAACAGGGTCCTGGAGGGTGCGTGGGAGTTTGCCCAACCAGTTTACATGTGCTTTGTAGACTTGGAAAAGGCATTCGACCGCGTCCCTCGGGGGGTTCTGTGGCGGGTACTCCGGGAGTATGGGGTACCAGGCCCATTGATATGGGCTGTTAGGTCCCTGTACGACCGGTGTCAGAGCTTGGTCCGCATTGCCGGCAGTAAGTCAGGCTCGTTTCCGGTGAGAGTTGGACTCCGCCAAGGTTGCCCTTTGTCACCGATTCTGTTTATAACTTTTATGGACAGAATTTCTAGGCGCAGCCAAGGTGTTGAGAGGATCCGTTTTGGTGGCCTTAGAATCGCTTCTCTGTTTTTTGCAGATGATGTGGTCCTATTGGCTTCATCAGCTCGTGATCTACAGCTTTCGCTGGAGCGGTTTGCAGCTGAATGTGATGCGGCCGGGATGAGGATCAGTTCCTCCAAATCCGAGGCCATGGTCTTGAGCCGGAAAAGGGTAGCGTGCCCTCTCCGGGTCGGGGAGGAGGTCCTGCCCCAAGTGGAGGAGTTTAAGTATCTCGGGATCTTGTTCACGAATGAGGGAAAACTGGAGCGTGAGATCGATAGGCGGATAGGTGCAGCGTCCGCAGTGAAGCGGGCGCTGTACCGGTCTGTCGTGGTGAAGAGAGAGCTGAGTCAAAAGGCAAAGCTCTCAATTTACCGATCGATCTACGTTCCCACCCTCATCTATGGTCATGAGCTTTGGGTTATGACCGAAAGAACAAGATCTCGGATACAAGCGGCTGAAATGAGTTTTCTCCGCAGGGTGGCTGGACTCTCCCTTAGAGATAGGGTGAGAAGCTCAGTCATCCGGGAGGGACTCGGAGTAGAGCCGCTGCTTCTCCACATCGAGAGGAGCCAGTTGAGGTGGCTCGGGCATCTGGTTAGGATGCCTCCTGGACGCCTCCCTGGTGAGGTGTTCCGGGCATGTCCCACCGGGAGGAGACCCAGAGGAAGACCCAGGACACGCTGGAGGGACTATTGCCCCTTTTCCACTTACCGGCCCAGAGCGGCTCAGTCTGGTCCGGTCTGTTCCAGTTAGGATCGGCTCACATGTAGGTTTTGTTTCCATTCACTATCTGCAGCCCTTCTGTGGGCGGGGTGTAGAATCTCACTCGTCCTACCACGTGGTGGCGGTAGTGTTACCTCAAGCTATTTACTAGCCACCACTAAACATTAGAAGAAGAACACCCTGCAGGACCTTGTCTCACCACCTGTTGGCGGTAATGTCCCTTGAGCTATTTAATGCTCTGATCTTACTTTATAGACTTTTCAGCTTGTTTTAAACCCATGTGTTTTCCATTTTGTTTCTTTATAATAAAGATTATTCTCATATATGCACAAGGTTCCTGTTAACATTGCTTAACACATTGATCACACTGCCCTGTAATCAGTTAAACTATTTTTACAGTAAGGTACAGATTAGGAATTAATTAGGTTTCAATTGGCCCTGTAATATTAAATGTTTGTATTTCATTAAATTTAAACGGTAATATTTTGTCAGGGATAATTCAAAGTCAAATGCAAATGGATAATTTGGTTTAAACTGTCCCATAAACATTAAAAGCATGTTTCTTTAAACGTAAAAACAAAGTATTAATAATTAAATGTTTGTTGATCAGGAAACTCGTTTGGGCATCCAAGAACAGCTTCATCGGGGTTGATGGCGACGTCTGTGCATCCTTGGAAAAGCTGCTGCACCCACAACCCGACATCAGGATGGATGGATGGATGGGTTCATGTTGACATCTGTGCATCCTTGGAAAAGCTGCTGCACCCACAACCCGACATCAGGATGGATGGATGGATGGATGGGTTCATGTTGACATCTGTGCATCCTGGCAAAAGCTGCTGCACTACTCATGACACGACATCAGGAAGGATGGATGGATGGATGGATGGCTGTTCAAATCTAATAATCTTTTTCTTATGATTCTTTAAAGGTCAAATGCAAATGGAAAATATTCTTAACTTCCAGTATGTTTTTAAACAAACACTATACTGTACACACTTAACATTGTAAAATATGTTTAGGAAATTATTGTTCAATGACACCACTTAAGAAATAAAATGTTTATTATGAAAACTAAGAAGTGAAAAAAGCACAAAAATAAATACTGCATCCACCTAAATGATTTTTTTCCTGTTGTCTCATGTGCTTCCTCCAGAAGACACAAGTTGATAAATTCTGGTGTTGACTTCTTCGTCTTAACTGTAAAAAAAAAGAAAAACATGGTTACCGGTAATTCAGTCTAGAAACTGTTTTATATGTAGATATATTTTATAAGATATATGTAAGATATATATACATATATCAAATATCTCAGAAACCACAAAGCAGATATTTTTCAAACCAACACAGTGTAATCACTACATGTTTATGTGCATACTGTAAGCTGTTGGAGTTATTTGAATTAAAATTCGATTTTTTATAGACATAAGTGTGTCGACCTAGCTTTTTTTTTCTACTAGTATTTAACACATATCTTATATCTCAGAAACCACAAAGCAGATATTTTTCAAACCAACACAGTGTAATCACTACATGTTTATGTGCATACTGTAAGCTGTTGGAGTTATTTGAATTAAAATTCGATTTTTTAATAATTTATTTTCGAAGCACATGTGATAGGTTTGGAATTAGTCAAAACAAATCAATTTAAATCCAGCAGATTTGACCACAACGTGACATTATTAAGGACTTGTTAACCTGAGGAACCCTCGTGGTATAAAGCCAGCTATGAAATATATTTTTTAAGCTTTTATTTAGCTACATTTAAAAGAAAGAACGCCGATCGACCCCACCCGCGCGTGCATGTGATGTGCACGTGTCGACCTACTTTGTTAAATCCAGCTGATTTGACCACAACGTGAAATTATTAAGGAACTGTTAAGCTCAAGCACCCTCTTGATATAACGTCAGCTATGAAATATATTTTTTAAAGCGTTTATTTAGCTACATTATAGAAATAAAGACGGCTCACGTGCGCGCGCGGGGGCGCGCGTGCACGTGGCGAAACTACTTTTTTTAATCCTGCCGTTTTGACAACAACGTGAAATTATTAAGGAATAGTTCGGCTTAAGACACATGTTTGCTATAATTTTAAATACAAATAATTGTTTTTACCATGTTAATCTTGTAAAGTCCTTCGGTGTTTGCTCCCTCGCGGCAGCCACTTCCTCAAACTCAGTCCAGCCTCCTCCCCACGGTTCGGGGCCAGCCGGCCTCGGACCTGCTATGAGATGAGTCCGGAATCTTGGCGCGGCGCCGCACATCTGTTAGGTGGAAATGCTGTCCAACGCGGGTTTGGCACGCAAATATGACGTCACATCCGACCCGGGCCACCAAGTGGAAAAGGGGCATTAGTTTCTCGGCTGGCCTGGGAACGCCTTGGGATTCCCCCAGAGGAGCTGCTCCAAGTGGCTGGGGAGAGGGAAGTCTGGGCCTCCCTACTTAGGCTGCTACCCCCGCGATCCGACCCCGGATAAGCGGAAGAAAATGGATGGATGGATGGATGGATGGCTGTATGAATGGATAAATGAGGGCACGGATTGTCGTGTAAACTACTTTGAGAATCTTGATAAGGCGCTAAAAGTACAGTCTATTTACCATTACTAGATAAAGTTATTAGAATAACTTCAAATTAAGAGGGCAACAGGAGTTAGGAAA
The DNA here is from genome assembly GCA_038048925.1 of Garcialebias charrua. NCBI lineage: Eukaryota > Metazoa > Chordata > Actinopteri > Cyprinodontiformes > Rivulidae > Garcialebias > Garcialebias charrua. Next base: position 49,686 of record JBBPBX010009131.1, on the reverse strand, counting down.
GAAGAGAATGTTAGGAGGATGTATGTTTATAGATGGTCAATCAGGATTACTGTCAAAATAATAAATCTGATACCACCACTGCCTTACTCAACCACCCTCTCCTCCGCTCACTCATATCCATCAGCTTAAGCAGAAGGAAACACATGGATTACTGTAGGGACAAAGGAGCAAATGGAGCACTGGTGTTAGTCTTCTCGGATGGTGGGGTATAACCTTGTCACAAATCCTAAACCCCGCAGTCAGTCATTGTTGACCCGGGCCCACCCCCGCAGCCATTGTTATCCCAGACACTCATCTCTACGGCCAACCTCAGCAAGATGAAAGACATGCCAGGTAACCGACTCCTGTGAGATTTTGATGTATAAGCCTGCGCTGAGGATTGATGTGGGAGAGGGGATGCATGGCTGGGTGATTCAGGATGGAATGGAAGGCATTAAGTCTGGACTGTGGGATGGCTTTTATTTTTGGGTTTTTATGGAGATGATGCATCCAGTCATTTTGGTCAGGAGCGACCAAGAGAGAAAAGATTCTGGGCGTGTTTTGTCTGCTCATTCTTTTGTTCTGGTGGTGACACCTAAACTCCCTAATGTCATGTTTATACTGAAGGAAAAGACGGAGGGTTTTATATTTTCCTTTTGGCTAGAAGGGTTTTATACCGTTCTCTCTTTGGCTTGTTTTAATGCTTCTTGCCCACAGGCTAGACAGCAGTATTAACTGGAGATAGATCCACTTTATCACTTACCAAGCCTACAGTTAAAACACCAGATAATATTTCCTCCTATATACTTTAGTTGGGTCTTGACTATTCATTATTTATTATCTATTGCAAATTACATTATCTTTTACCAGGCCTCCATTACACCTTTCCCGGGGCTGGGAAAATGATTCACTGTCTGTGCAAACAAATGTACCAGGGATTGGGGCTGATCATTTCTGTGCGCTCAAGTTCCCCTAGTTAAGTGGAACATTTCCAATTCCAAGACGTCTGATCTGACAAGTTAATGGATTAGGCAAAACAAATGAAATATCCGTGCAGTGATGCAAATGCGTGATTTGGGGATTCTAATCCTTAATGATGAAACTGCGGCCTGGGGATTTATATACACTCCATAATCAACCAGGTAAATGTCTGCTACCAAGTCTAAAATTAGTAGCAAAAAGGGGTTTGTGGGGGATACATGTTTGAAGGCTGAAATATGTGGAAATGTCATGTTTTAAGAAATGGCTGTAATTCATCAAATGCACGCAGACCCCCAGAATAGACTCAAGTTTTTTCGCCTGATTTATTTGAAGCAAAGGCAAACTTGCTCATAACTGCTTCTAATGAGGTGGAGCTTATTATTTGTTATGATTAAAGCAATTAAAGCTTGTAGATCTTATTAAAAACACAACTTACATAAGTAGTCTGTTTCATTGGTAGGTAATGCTAAAGCAAAACACTATATGACTAAACAATTGGTTTAATAGAAATATAGATGGTACCAATGTCAGTACCAAGACTTCTGACAACAAATGTTGAGCTTCTTATAGATGTCAAAGTTCATGTTCAATAACCTAGGTAGAAAATCCAACAAAGTTCAGTCAGGTCATCTGGATAAAGATTTTTATTTGTATATTTTTGGGGGGTTGAGGCATTTCATCCTTCATCCAAAGCACTTCTTTAGTCCGAGGAGTCACAACAAACTGGCACCCACAAACAGCAAGCCCACATAGTGGACCAACCAGTTTGCTGGTGATAAGATGGTTTCTGGGGCCCACCCTCTCCCCCATTGACTCCTCTGAGGCAGCCATAGCCAAGAGCATGAGGAGTCGATGGGGGATCTGTTTTGGTGGCCTTGGAATCGCTTATCTGTTTTTTGCAGATGATGTGGTCCTATTGGCTTCATCAGATCGTGATCTACAGCTTTCGCTGGAGCGGTTTGCAGCCGAGTGTGATACGGCCGGGATGAGGATCAGTTCCTCCAAGTCCGAGGCCATGGTCTTGAGCCGGAAAAGGGTAGCATGCCCTCTCTGGGTCGGGGAGGAGGTCCTGCCCCAAGTGGAGGAGTTTAAGTATCTCGGGGTCTTGTTCACGAATGAGGGAAAACTGGAGCGTGAGATCGATAGGCGGATAGGTGCAGCATCCGCAGTGAAGCGGGCGCTGTACCGGTCTGTCGTGGTGAAGAGAGAGCTGAGTCAAAAGGCAAAGCTCTCAATTTACCGATCGATCTACGTTCCCACCCTCATCTATGGTCATGAGCTTTGGGTTGTGACCGAAAGAACGAGATCTCGGATACAAGCGGCTGAAATGAGTTTTCTCCGCAGGGTGTCTGGACTCTCCCTTAGAGATAGGGTGAGAAGCTCAGTCATCCGGGAGGGACTCGGAGTAGAGCCGCTGCTTCTCCACATCGAGAGGAGCCAGTTGAGGTGGCTCGGGCATCTGGTTAGGATGCCTCCTGGACGCCTCCCTGGTGAGGTGTTCCGGGCATGTCCCACCGGGAGGAGACCCAGAGGAAGACCCAGGACACGCTGGAGGGACTATGTTTCTCGGCTGGCCTGGGAACGCCTTGGGATTCCCCCAGAGGAGCTGCTCCAAGTGGCTGGGGAGAGGGAAGTCTGGGCCTCCCTACTTAGGCTGCTACCCCCGCGACCCGACCCCGGATAAGCGGACGAAAATGGATGGATGGATGGAGGATTGGTTATGCAATACTTTTTTTAGAACACAATCTGATCATAACATGAAGGCAATAGTATTGTTTAGGCTTGTGTGGCATATGCTTTCTTTTATGACCTCAGACCTACACTTTTTTCCAGCAATTGTTCTGTGTAAGAGGCCATTCTTTTATGACAAAATACAGATTAAAAGTTCCTGAGCTTTGGTTTCCACCCAACCGTCTACAGACTGATCTGAACTTTTTCACTTACCGGTATTAAATCAAGTAAATGAGCAGAATCTTCACATCGTATCCGATTTGAAAACCGCAGAAACAAACTGTCCAGAATCACTGGCCACTTTAGTGCTTTCTAAGATAATTATAAGCCTGATAAACAGTCCAAAACAAAAGCTAATAGAGAAAATCAGACAGAGCTCTGAACAGTAATCATTCCTCAGAGACTTGGTGCCGATTGAGTATGAGACTGAAAAACAGAATGGACTGCCCGTTAGGAGCTGCAAACACGTCAGATTTATTGTTGTCGACTGACATTTTTTTACAAGAATTTGATCTGGAGTCAAATTTATGATGACATGCTTTGGGTTTGTACAACTTCTGTCATTGCAATTAGATTTGAGTTTTGGGGTCTACAGGGGCTAAGTTGAATAGGTCATGATTAGAATTTCATTTTGAGTTGCTATCCTGCATAATTTCCATACATACCCTGGTTTAAAATAAATCTGAGCATCCTTTTCCTAGTACGTCTTTTTCCGTTTTTGCCTCTTGCGTCCAAATGTGCCAAATTAGCCATCTGAGAAGATGAGGGGGGGCGGACAGAGGAACTGAGAAGTAGGGAGAGGATAGCTGGAAAAAGCAGAAGGAGCAAGAGAGGGAGCTTGTTGAACATGACATCTAAGTATCTAATTACCTCTGTGGCATGTCAGCCTCCCAGACGAGGCTGCCGTTTTCACACATACATCATCCCCTGGGTCTCGGAGCCAGCCCTGTGCTCTCTTGTCCCCTCTGCGACGTGCCCTCGTGAAGCTCGCAGCACCTTTAATGTTGTGCAGCAGGGTGGCTGCATGTAAATAATGAGAAATGTGAGAAGCTGCGTCATGAAAACCTGCACTGAATGTCATAAAACGAAGGTCAAAATGGTTTGTTTTCTTTGTCTTTCCCAACAACAGTGTAAAAAAATGTTACGACGCAAGATGCCATGTGTGCAGAATAAATATTAATAACCTGCTTAACTATCAGATCACATGTTCTCCTGAAATTTATAGTTCTCTCACAGCTCTTTAGTCTCAGAAGGAGCAGTATAAATATTTGAATTCATACAATTGGTATCACTACTGGAGTGTGTGCCAAGAAGAGCTCCCACTGCTGCCTCCATCGTCTTTTTCTCTTCACCGTATCCCCTTTGTAGAGCTTATTTGGAGAATGATAATTGAAGGAGAACCTCTTGCAATGGCGTGTTTGAAGACGTGCTGCCAAATGTGCACAGAAGATCGCAGTGGAGGCTGGTGTGTGCGCTGGGACAGAGTTTGACAAAGGGAATCGTTAATACACAGCTGACAATTTTATGGATGTGCAGCCTGATGTCTTTCCATATAGTCATGTATAATTCACTCGCCTCTTTAACTTTTTATTAAGTCAGAAGAGAAGCGTATTGTCCATTGTCGTCAACTTTTTTTAAAATCCTGGCACAGTCATTGATTTTCCTTTCTTGCCTTCTTTTATGCTTTACTGTTCTTTTCTGTTTGATACAAAAGAAGACAGAAACAGATATTTTGTTTCACAAAGGGCCTTCCAGACGATATGTTTTAACTTTATTTTGCTCTAGTTCAGAGCTGTGCAATTAAAAAACAAAAAAATTATTTGCACATCTTTCTTGTTTATTACACGGAGTTCCGCTCCCTGAATGCATGCTGTTTTTTTTTCAAAGCCAAATCAACAGAGAATATGAGACAGAAACAAATTTAGTTATTTAATTTGCCTGCAGTTGGATCGGAATGAGTTTGAATTCCAGTATCTTTTGTAAAAACCTGCGTGGACAGGTATTTTTAAATGGTAGGTTTTAACAGGTTGCTGCAAGTGGTGTACCTAATTCCCATAAAATCAGGTTTTATGGGAATTGTGTATGCAGTTTCAGCGGTATTGCCAGTACCATCAGTTTATCATTCTAAAGTGATTTGCTGGTCAGGTCCCTGTTCCATTCAATGACAATCCCTTTACTCTTGCTTCAACCTACACAACTTACAATGTGCTTGGGTCATCACAAATTTGGAAAACCAGCTTCAGTGTAAAGATAATCAAGATGCTATACTCTCTCAGTACTCGCCAAATTATTTCTTTACACTTTTTTCCCCACTTCCCCAATATGCTCTCCTGGACTCTGCCCACGCTGTACAACCATCTGCACACAATATTCTCAGACCATAACAGATCGCAGCTATATACTGTACTAGAAAATGGTGCCACATTAGAATGGTGCTACAGCCACATGTCTCACAGGGGCACCAGTTTGTTTCCATGAACTTGTCACCATCATGGTTGTAGCGTGTGGTTGAGCTCCACATCAGGAATACACTTCCACTGCAAGCGTCACACTACCACAATCTCTGCCACCATGATGTATAACCACTGCACCCTTGCTATGGGAGTTTTATACATGCTCAAAATCACTGTGAATCTATCACACTCTATCATGCTTAATGGGGTGCCCATTGCCTTAATGCACTTGAAGACCTTACCAAGACCTTGAAAAGACTATCCACGTCCCAGCTAGTTTGTTTGTCATAGTGGCATTGTCAACCAGTGTGAAGACAAAAGCTCTAGAATCGATGTTCTTACATACATACATGTTTCAATATTTTGTACATAATTCGGTTTGTTGGATAAAATAAATAAATAAATAAACTAAAAGGACAGATTAAAAATGTGGAGTAGAGCATAAACAAGAGCAACGTTCATGTTTGAGTGGCGAACACCTATCCAAAACCTCTTAGAGAACGCATTCTAACCCATAAAATACAAATGGCTGCAAGAACACAAGGACCTGCCATTACTGCAATACAATTATTGGCATGCCAGTGTTTGTCAGAAATTTCCACTTTTAAATTCCAAACAGCTGGTATGGTTGAGGTCTGTCATGACAAACATTTAATATACAATAGAAACAGCAATTCTATCAAGCAAAAATAACATATTGTGACTGTAGTATTTTGGTTCATTGTTCTGTATCCAAACACTTTAGAGACGCCCACATTTGAACATATTCCCAAACTATATATGTTTTGTGCCTTGACCTAGGGCTGGGCTATATCATATCGTTCCCGGTACAGTAATACCGTTAAAAAAAAAGCTTGCCCAGGCAAAAAAGTTATATCATGATATGCTAATTTCATGATGTAATATGTCAGGGCGCCCTGCCCCCTTAACAACCGAGCACTTCGAACAACCAAACCTAACTGCGCACCCCCCTCCACCAGTCTGTACTGGTGTAACGCTAGTTAAAAAGCTAAAAACAAACAATATGTGCGTCTCAGCTGTCTCTCCATGCAGCTGTAAACTACAGGTACAGACAGCTCGTCTGTCTCACCCTCCCCCCCACCCCACTCTGAGTAGCCGCTGCTGCGTCTCGCTCGCTCTAAAAACTGTCGGTACAAACACGCGCGGCTCAATTGTCTCGAGTTCCACAGTCGGTCCACGGACCGAGGCAGGTGATCAGAGACAGATCAGTCAGATAAATGAATAATTCCTGCAGGAATAGATGAAGCTGAAACACGAACAAGCTTCAGGGTCAGCTGATCACCTTGTTACAAGTTCTGGAAGTTCTAGCTCATTTAAAGGCAACATATATTGTTGTATGTTACATTTATGCTCAACAGATCTTAAGCTTCATTTTAATTAGTTGTTTTAGGAAACTACACCTGCACTTTAGTTTTTGTGGTGGATTTTGTTGATCTATATTTTGTGCAGACTTTTTCATTCTAAATAACAGATCATTTTTATTTTTATACTTGGAGACTGAATACTTTACTAAATAAAGTAATTTCAGTAAAATTACCCCTTGTTGTTTTTTAAAATTTTATATAATACTGCAAAGCAACATGTTAAGTTAATTTTGTCAAATAAATAAATTTGATTTCTGTTTTTTTTTGTTATATCACAAAATGTATCGTTATCGCGATAATGCTCTGAAATATCACAATATAATTTTTAAGCCATATCGCCCACCCCTACCTTGACCTTAGAGCTACATCTTCATCTTCCTCAGTCCATGCTTTATTAGTTCAAACCAGACACTAAACCAGACAGACACTGCACAGTTTTGATTCAAACTAGACAATGGAAAATGTACAAGGAGTCAGACATTTGGGCTCAAAGTAACACTTTCATCTTTAGAAATCTGTAGGTGGCTGACAGCCAGAACCTCCTGTGCACTGCTCTGGCTTCTGCAGCCCAAACATCAGTTTATTCTCTGTAGTGCATCCCAGTATAGCTTCACAGTGCACCACTTTCAAAGGTATTGTGTGCTTTATTTCACTCTCGCCTTCTTTAACTGACTTTGACTGTCTCGGTAGCTTTGTTTGTCCCAGTGGTGACATTTCATGCCTGTCATAGCCCCTCTCTCCATGGCTGGCCAGCTGTAGGTGTAGCTGTTAGCATAGTCACCAGCAAAGTCTATTAAAGGCAAAGTGCTGTAATTCTTTGCTTCTTGCCAGTAGCCCGCCTTCACTTCCAATGACACGCACTGTGATATGTGGAGAAAACCCAGCAGCATGTGGCAGCATCCGATTTACCACTTTAGGGTTGAGGTGCTCAATATAGAGGACTCTAATTTTCCAGTCTGCTGCGTAGGATGCACAGTGTTAAATTGTGTAATGGGATGATTTTCAGTGTAGTACCCTTTTTCTGCATCTTCAGTTGTGCTAACATGGTTCTGAACCATTCAGATTTTTTTCATATTACAGTAAAAATATGGGCTAAAACTTTAATAGGTTTTGTAAAACTTCTATACAAAAAGAGAACCGAATTAAAAGAATGGAAAACATTCTAGGTTAGAAAATATTTACAGTTGAATGAATTATGTGATGTACAGTATATTTTATAAATATGCATGAAAGGTGCTGGGCCATATGCATTGCTTCTTTTGTTTTTTTCCTTTAATTTATTTTAGTGTTTGAGTAAATTATGGCATCCTCTGATTGTCTTGAGGCACTTTATGTTTATTTAGGTACGATTATGTTTGTTAGCTAAATGCATTGTTGCAATTTAAATTATTTCGGTACGTAAGTTTTATTCGGCCGCTCCCTCCCATCTGCAGGGATTTGGCAATTTGGCGCCAGATGCCCTTCCTGACGCAACCTGAGCTTGAACCAGCAGGCCCAGATTTACAAAGCTGATGCACTTAACCACTGAGCTACTGCAGGCCCAAACTGAACTTCTTTCAGTAAATTCATTTGTTGAACTTTTCAAGTTCAAGCCATTCTTATTGTTGTCCTCATCGCATGTGGTGCATGAGGTGGAGCGAAATGATGTGCATAGGGTCCCAGATTTACCCAACAATCGCAAAAATATAAAATGTAAAAAGAAACAGTACATAAGGATATAAGATATACACTAAGATATATGCTAAATTGTAATAATGCAAAACAATATGGCATAAACAACAGCAGCCTGAACATGAGTCCATGGTGAGCAGATGGGTATGAATGCATACAGCAGCATGAGATAATCAGCAGAATGAGGTCAACAGTATTTTTCTTCTTTTAATAACCTTGAAAAAAGGTAATTGCAGCATCATGTCACTCCATCCTTTCCATTTCTTCCTAAAGTATCTTACATCGAGATAAAAAAAAGAAAAGAGCACATAGAATTCCCAGAGTGTGCATCTGTACAAACGCAACCTGAAGCAAACCGTCAGGAAGTCCAAAGCCCTCAGCTAAAGCAATGCTTCTGTGGATGTGTATGTTTCTTTTTTCTTTTTTTTTTTGCTATAAGAAAGAATACATCCTTTGAGAGGGCAGAGTGTAAAATGGATTGACGAGTCTGCATATTAAAAAAACGAAGGACGAGAATTCCTTTCTGCTGTTTCACTTCAATGTCCTTTCTTCATAGGACTGCTTTACAATCCCATTGGCTCCAGTGTATTTTTCCAAAATGTATGGCATGGGTGAGGTAATGCAGATATTAAGTACACTGCCTTGTGCAACTTAGAAGTCTAACTCGCATTAAGGGACAGTAATATGTTTTTGTTGTGCATGTGCATTAGAGGCGACCAGTTAGTTTAGTTGCTGGGACTCATGTATAAAAACGACCCTAACCGGAAAAACATCCGGTTTTCTAAACCTTTAACACCGGCAGTGCTTTGTTCCTCCAACTGCTGTACAGTATGACCGTATGCAGTTTTCCAGTGTGTTTTAGTCATCATGTAGTGTGATGACTAAGTGCAAAAAAAAATGTCGTGTTTCCATTTTCGGTCAACACAAAACGGTCTCCGTTTCAGCTCACATCACCAAGTTCTTTTATTTTTATTTTATTTCTTTCAATTATTCAAGTCAGACTCATGCCAGTGTGCCTTATCATGAAAGTGAGTCAGTTTCTTGTGCGAGGAATGCATAGTCTCTACTTTTCTGCACTCCCTACAAGCACTTTGTGTTACTTTATGTTAATTACATATCTATTTACTCTGAAGCTGCAAGGGAGCGTTTTTAAAATTCTCCGTTCCACTTTTAATACAGTGCACACTGTGATTCACAAACGCTTAAGGAAGGTGGGGGTAATGACACATGAAAAAGGAATAGAGTTTCTTGTTCCTGGGGTGGTGGCAGCAGGTGGGAAAATAATAGCAGGAGGTGTGTGGGAAGAAGAGAATGACGGCGTACCAGGCGGATGTTCCTCTGGGGTTTAGGAAACACAACCTGAAGCATTTTTAGCTGAAAGGTTAGTGTTTTCTTCTTTTTCTTCTTGTTGAGCAGAATTTGCTGAATGCTGTTCAATAAAAAGGGGCATCATAAGAACATTTGTTAATTTATTAATGTAGATTTTGCCAATCCTGTTTGTCTACAGTGTCAAATGGGCACTTCCCTGCACACACAATGGAATAGAATTGAGTGAAAGTGAGTTTTGACCAAGCGTTACACATCAGGTGAAACTCAGCTGATCTGTGGCTGTATATGTAACACTAGGGGTGGGAGTGGTGGCGCAGAGGTTAAGAAGGTGAGTTGATCGGAAGATCGCCGGTTCAAGCCCCGGTACCGGCAACATAAAAAAAATTGTGGGTGTGGCAACCCTTGACGAAGGAAGAAGCTGAAAGAAGAAGATATGTAGCACTAGGGAATGTGTGGAACATAAAAGGTTTTGTGTTTCTGACTTGTTTTGACATCTTTTACCAACACTTCTGGGCCCACAAGTACTTGCGGGTCCAAAATCCAGAATCCCTTTTGTGCACCTTTTTGCATGCCAACAAATCAGTCTGAACATGTAAAAGCAATTTCTTGGGGAGGTGGGGGTGCTGTAATGAGCTTGGATTCTAACCGATGTGGTGAAGTGACTTGAATATAAAACATTTATTGAAGGAAGATAGAGAAGTGTACAATTACAACTGTAATAATTATAGAGCTCACAAAGAACTAGAAGAAAAGATCCATTCATCCATTTTTTAATCCGCCTTGTCTTTCTTTTTTTCCAGATCGCGGGGGTCACTGTGCCCACGTCCAGCAGTCATGTAGTCTACATTTTTGTAGTGGGTATACCACAGTAAAGTTAGCTTTACGCTGGGACACGGCTGAAGCCACGCAGTGCAAATGTCCAGCGTCCAACGTAAAACCAACCTTACACTGGCCCTTATACTGTGCGTAAAACCAAAGTACACTGGTTGGTACAATGTAATTGTCAATTTATTTAGATTTTTAATCATATTGAACATTTACCAAATTTATCTGATGCTTATATTTCAATAAATGTACAACAAACGTTGTACAAAAGTTGGCTTTGCATTAAAAACATGTTATAGAATTTATAAAACAGTATCAAAGAAAAAACATGTTCAAATTTTAAGTAGTAAGTACAGAAGTTTCTATTCTACAATAATTTGCTGGATAAGCAAATGTAATAAACAACTGCTCCATACCGATAGTACCATTTAACGTATTGTTATGTGCCCAATGATATGTCATGTACCACTGGACACTTTTAAGTGGGTATACTGAAGTTCTTAAAGCCTTTCTTGTGGATATACCTCGTGCACATAGACTACACCACTGCACCAGGGGATAATTTAGAGTTACCAGTCAAAGTCAGAGAATCGTTATTGTCATTTGCACCCCATGTGGTACATGTGATGAAACGAGATTATGTACACAGGGTCCCAGTTGCATCCAACAACAAAATGTAAGAGAAAAACAGTAATAACATCTAGGATATAACTAAGAAAAACATCAACTAGAAATACACTAAGCATTAATGTAATAGAGAAACATCATTACAAACAGCAGCCCGAACATGAGTCTGTATGAGCAGATGGTCACAGATGAACACAGCAACATGAAACAGATCAGCATCAGCATGATGTGATATTTTGCAGTGTTTATTCTTATTATTTATTTATTCATGAGTCTAACAGCCTCAGGGTAGAAGCTGTTCCTCAGTCTAGTGGTTCTACATTTGATGCTCCTCAACCTCCGTCCTGAGGGGAGTGGGGCAAAGAGTGTGTGTGCTGGGTGAGTGGGGTCTTTCATGATGCAATCAGTCCAACATGCATGTTTTTGGTCTGTGGGAGGAAACTGGAGTACCCAGAGAAAGCCCACGCAGAACGGAGAGAACATGTAAGCTCCACCCAAAAAGGTGCTGGGCTGGGATTTGAACCGGTGACCTTCTCGCTGAGAAGCAACCGCTCTACCAACTGAGCCACTGGGCCGTCCTAAAAGAAAAGATATGAAGTAAAACTTTTAGGATGGAAAAAATTGTAACGAGACAATTTCTAAACTCCTTCAATCAAAATATAAAGAAAAATAAAGCCTCTAGTAAAATTACACAAAGTTAGCATGATTTTAAAACGAGCAGAGATGAGGGGAAAGCAAACCATACTATACTACTACACACGATTATGGCGAGATGATAGATTTGAAATTGCCCCAAAGATGTTGCACTATATCAGCTGTGAGCAAGACCCCAAGTATATCTGCTCCAAATGTGTAGAGATACATAATAATTACAGCAGGAAAATTAGATTTTAAATTAATCTTCTTTATCTCGATCTGTCTTGGACCCACTGTAGTGTCATAGCACAAGAGCATTTAGAGGATACCATCTATCATCAAAACCGTGGAAGAATAATCTTCCCTCGGCCTGAGCGGGAGACTCAAACGCTCCTGTTAGCAACCCATGGATCGTTCTCATTACAGCGATGCCCATCCTGTTCTTTAAAAAAATTCATTTTCAACCTAACGTTTATCGACTTTATTAAAAGATACAACCGGTTTATTAATTATTAAAAGGCTCCCAGCTCTCCATAAGACCTCCCATGCTATAAGGGTTTTGTTAGTGTCTTTACTCCTCTGATCTTTGTTTTAATACATCTTTCCCTGCCACATACAGGGGTGCAAATGTTTCTGCAGTTTAATTAGGAGTTAGTTACGGAAACACTTTGATGCTGTTCTTTTACCTTCTTCTGACAGTCAGAAACGAGGTCACTGGATGGAAAATGTAGATGTTGGATTTGGTTATTAACCTTATTCAGTAGAACTCAGTTAATTCTGTTTTATATAGGGTTATTCTACAACTGAGCCAAGTATTTTGAGCCTTCGCCTGCTAATGGAAGAGTTGGTGATTCCTTAAAGTTCGGTTACTTTTTTTTTCTGTCATTTAACAACAAATTCTCAGTTTGAAGAATTAGGGAGGCATTCTTATTGAAAAGTCAAATATATGCAATCAGAGCAAGAAGAATAACAAATGTCTGCAGTCTTGAACATTTTGCAGGTTCAAAGATTTATGGTTTGTGCAAATGGTGCTTTATAAATCTTTACACTGCCGTCTTTTTGCATTTACCTTACTTGCCGCCGTACACGTCGCATCAGTCCAAATATGTCTAATAAAGTGGAAAAAAAACAATAAGTTGCTTCGCCGTATGAGTCACATCTATTATGCGTCACCGTTAACATGTGTTTGTTACTCGTCACCACTGACCAACCAGAAATGTGGGCCGGTGTTGTGTCAAAAATCGATTGGCTGCCAAATGGTGGCTGCGGAAGCATGCACGGGAGGAATTTAACAAGAATTTAACAAGAGTAACACTTAAAAACGTTTGTTTGCTCAAAATTGTAGCAGATGTTTGTCTTAATTGAACTTTTCCTTAATTAATTCACTTTAATGGTAAAGTCAGCTGGGCAGGAGTTCCGGAGCACGACAAAGGTGGCTTTTTATGGCAAGCCAAGTGTCTCATTAATAGCCACTTTTACCTATTAATGAGACACTTGACTTGCCATATTACTCAATGGCCCTCTAGTGGCTGAAAATGCTAGTGTTTAATATTTTCCATGTCAGAATGAATGAAATCATCATCTCAGCCAAAAATTGCTTTATAAATATGGGGAAGAAACGTATATTAGTCACTTGGGTGTTTAAGTCACAGGACTTGCATATTTATGCAAAAAGGTAACGGTTAATTACATAGAAATTTGTGGTGAAAGCTGTGTTGGTCTTCAGGTTGTTAGCCATAATGAAATATGTAAAACACGGACTGCAAAACTGATCATGATGTGTACTATTCAGCCAGAGTAACTATCTGATGAAAAATAGTGTAAAAATCCAGTTTTCCCAAGAAACACAATCAGTTAGTTTCCATGTGTTTATCATGTTCTCTGTTCTAATTTGACTAGCCATGAGCTCTGGTCAGTAATTATATACTTCCAGGCAGTTTGTAACCTTTCCACAAAACTGAAACATTTTCTTTAAGATGGCAGCAGTGCACTTTGGCACTGACTGGCCCCAGTTTGACAAGCTACTTTCAGTGAGATCAGAACAAGAGTTCAATACAAAAACAACTGGACTTTATTTTGTTATTGAACTCTTGTTCTGATTATTATTGAACTCTTGTTCTGATTTTATCATGTTCTGGATGACTGAGAATCTTCACAGCATACTTTCAGTGAGGATTTCATCCTGATTCTCCAAATTAAGCTTGTTGACTTTTGCAGGTATGTAAATGACTGCTAATTACATTTTTAAGGAGCACCCCAACTATTTGAACTATATAATTAGTCATTTACGGTATATAATTTAATCCATAGGTGATACTTTTGAAAAAGCTTTGATTTGACTGGAATTGAGTGTGTGATTAAAAACCAAGCAGTGTTTTTTTTGTGTGTGTGTTTTAGTGTTTGTGTGGTTAACATCTTCCACCCAGTACACAGATTTATGAGCTTTTAAAGGATCTCAAGATTTCGAAGTGACCTATTAGCCAAAAGAGAAAAAAATAGAGATCAATGCGTTGTCTACTTTAAGTTGGGCTTTACACTAAGATCAAAATACCCCTTCTTTGAGTCACACATGCTACTAAATCCCAGGAAACATCATCCGGGTACAGCACCATTCTTTGCTTCCCACACACGGATTTCTTTCCCACCTGCTGCCTCCACCTCTGGAAAGATCTGTAAAAAAGCTATTGCTCTAAATCTCACATGGAACACGTCTTTACACTTAAATTTAGTTATTAAAATGACTTTTCTGCTGTCAGACGTTCTATCTTAAGATTGCATTTGACCTCCGACAAACGGTGTTCGCTGGACATGTTTCTGGTCTTTAGTACTGTGTGTCTAAAAGAAAAAAGCCTTTAACCATGTGTCTATATAACATTTCTAACATTTCGTTTCAAGCCTTTATGGCCAAAGTATTCTCATGCATGTCACTTGAGAGTTCATTACTCAACAGGAAGCATCGTATACAAGGATTTAAAAAAAATCTTGCTTCAAACGTTCAGTGTCTGACTCATCAGTCTATACATGTAAAAAAAAAAAATGCGAACATGTCCAACATGATGGACATCACGCAAAACCAAAGATGATGTTGGATTGGATGCTGAGAGGGACAGCCACTTCAGCACCAATCAATGAAAAATGCCTTGAACGGAACGTGATTGAATCAGAACACCCCTTTTGTTTTCTGCATGTGTATCCGTGTGTATTTGTAAATTAACTTTGGGATTTCAGAATCAGTCAGCACTCTGCACACTGATTAGTCAGCATTTTAAGAGGAGACCTCAAGGTGAGATGGGATTCTTAGTGGTGGCAGGGGTGGGGAGGACTTTGGGGGTTTCACTGTACAGTTGGATTAACACTTTAGAGAGAGATGGAGTGATTTCCATTTAAACAAAAAAAAGCCCTTTTTAAACCAACTTGCTGTTTCCAACACAGCAGCTGCTGTCAGTCAAACCAGTGCATGATAAGCAGACGGAGTAACTGATATCTTCATACAAAAGGAACCTCAAAGTAGTTCCTGTTAAAGCCTGAGGCTTCCTCTACACTGAGACTTCAGTTTCTTTGTGGGATCAGATATTTGTTGGTTAATGCATCTAATTTGAATGTCAGGTTTATATATTTCTCTACTTATTTTGGTGAATACACTAGTCCCTCTATACTTCAGGTTAATCCCATTGAGACTCATTTACAAGAGAGACCTGATTTCAACAGTGATGACAACAGTGGATAACAACAACAATAGAGCATCGTAAATGAGGCATACAGATTTTTTTTTTTTACAAATTAAAATAAAATTGTAACCAAAAGGACAGTCAAAAGGAAAAAAAGCTGTGGGGAAAAAAAACTGCTAGATTATAGGACGGTGTAGAAAACTAAAAACAGGAACATGTCTGCATTGGTTCTTGCCAAGAACATAGCAGATGTTTAAAGCTGCTTAGAGAGGTCAAGGTCAAGAGCTTCAGATTTTTTTTCAAGATATTCCAGGAAACAGGAGCGGAGTAGGAGAAGGCCCTTTTTGCCTAGTTCAGTCCTCACTGAGGGGGACACTGCATGTAATAATGTCCCGAGAGCGCATGCTGTAGCTGCACTCATGCAGTGACAAGTAGGAGGAGATGTATGAAGGCAGCAGACCAAGAAGTGATTTAAAGATGAAAATGTACCAGTGGAAGAGTCTGTGTGAAGTTAATGATGTCCAGTTAACCAGTGAATACAGGGTGCAGTGGTGGGTACGATAATCACAACCAGTTATGAATCTTAGTGCACCATGATAGACAACATCCAACATCTGCAGGATGCTTGTAGGAGTGCTCATGTGAATAATGTCACCATAGTCAATGGAGGGAAGGAAAGTCACAGTTACAACGCGTGGGCTTTCAACTTTACAAGATATATTGTTTATTTATAATAATCAAGCCAACCCAAATTGAGCCTTTAGTCCCCCTCAGCAATCACTGAGTGGGCCAGGCCACTGGGAAATGTCCTGGTGCTCCTGATGGCTGTCTGCCCCCAGGCATGGATTAGCTCAGTAACCATATCATCAGCAGTGTTGCCAAGTCTGCTTATTATAAGCAACTTTTGGGCTTGTCTCCTCCCCCCCTAAAGTTGCTTGCAAATCTTGTCGCGGATTGCTTTTTTGTTGTTGTTGCTTGTTTTGAATGTGAAGTTGCTTATTTGGGCTTGACTTTCTTTCAGAGTGAAACTAGTTGATTATCTCCCAGCTCCGCACAATAAAGCAAAAGACGAGTGGTAGTAGGTAGTTTGTCCCTTCTGCCCCCGTTTCCTGTTTATCGCTCCCACCCAAGTTGGCGAGGCGACAGGCGCACACCCAAATAAACACTCATGCAATGGACAACCACTGGGGGGCTCCACTCACACGCAGATGTTACATTTTGTTTTTAAAAATATGTGGAAAAAATGATTTACATTTGTTACATATGCAAAAATGTATGTTTTTTTACTCAGAGCTTAAAAGTATGTTATTTGAAGTGTTTAGCATATTTTTGTTGTTTATATGTAATGCCATAATAAATATATGTTTATACTGTTTAAAAACGACCTCTGTTTTGCACAATGTGGTGGGTTGCCAGTTGGGCATTTTTTGGGGGGTCGTTTTCATAGAGTTGGTTGCTTATTTCTATCGCAAGATCTGGTAACACTGATCATCAGACTGTCTGCTCTCTTTCACTTTTGGAGAATTTAGAGTTTAGAGCTTTGTTAAAAACATTGTAAGAGTGTGGGAAGGGCTTGTAAAGTCTTAAAATATATATAAATACTAATATAAATATAACGTCCCTATTTTGCAGATTTTCACCTAACGTGGGGGTGTCTGGAACGTAATCCCCGCAATAAGTGAGGGACAGCTGTAGTCTATTTAGGTCGTGTTTCACAGCACGGCTAGCACCAGTGCTCCATGTGTCTTCTTCAGCCGGTAACAGTGATTTTTGTGCCATTTTAATGGAAACACTTGCACCAGTTTCTTCTTTTCCTGCAGATGCCCCGTTTTAAAGAGTGCAGCTAAAGAAAATAATAATCAGTGAGATGTAAGTCTTTTAAAATTTTCCGGTTTATTTTACAAACTAGGTTAGCTTTTGTCTTCTTGTTTGATATTTTCTCACCCTTTGGATTGTCTGAAAGCTGTTCTCACGTGTCTATAAATTATTAGTCTTTTCTGTCTCTTCCTACAGGGTAAAACTGTTTTCCCCTTGAATATTTGCCTTCTAATCTTTCTCCTTTTTTATTATTATACCTATTTGATGATCCACCTTCCTTAGAAGATTCAGTTCAATTGCTTCCTGTGCTTATTACTTGGATTTGCCCCCTCTTCATCACACTGTTGCTAGTTTTTATCAGCTCTGCATTTTATTATGTAAAGTGCCTTGGAATGATAAAAGTTGTCAGTGGGGATTTGTGCAATAATAAAATATTTTGCTCCCAGTTTCAGCGGTAAAATCTACTTCTGACAATTATGTATAAGACTTGTTATGTAAAAGTGTCAGCTTAGTGAATTGTGGTAATAAAACAGAACATATGTTGTGGTTAAATTATTAATAGAAAAAAGTTTTATTTCTCTGTTTGAATAAAAATTGTTTATTGTTGTTTATTCATTTCAAATTTTAAAAATACAAAAGAACAAAAAAAATTACAAAATGATATAGAAAAATAAAGAACAAATTTAAAATGAAAGGAAGCAGAAGAAGAAAATAATCTTATAATATCTGCCCCTTTTTGTAAAAACAAAATTCCATTTAAACAATCAATTCAAACAAAATTTATCCATAAACCATATTTATAACTCAAAATAATATAACTAATTTATAGAGATTTTAAGTATATAATATTTACACATAACTTTCAACAATCTATTCTTAATCATTTTCTTAAATACAGACATTACTGTGCAACTTTAACATCATAGTCCAATCTATTCCATATACTTCTAGTGCATGTAAGAATTGCATATTGCAGATGACTTCAAAAAGAAAATAAAATAAACTAGAGAAATTGCATTTCCTGCGGAACATACATACATGCTTATTGCTAACATCTCTCTTAGCTTCTAGTGCATGTAAGAATTGCATATTGCACATGACTTCAAAATGAAAATATAATAAACTAGAGAAATTGCATTTCCTGTGAAAATGCAGTGTGAATGCTTTATTGCTGCAGAATTTACAGAATAAAAGAGCTAAAATTAGCTAAAAAATGCTAAAATTATCAAACAATCACTGAAAAAGGCAGATAGAAGTTTAAACTATCAGAAAAAGCAGAAAGGAACAGAAAAGGTTAGATAGGCTGAAAGTAGCGGAAATAACACCAAAAATTTGACTTTGTCTGAAAACAGCTGAAATCAGCTAAAAGAAAAAAATGCTGAAAAGATAGAAAATGCTTAAAGTAGCAGAAGAAAGCAGAAAGAATACATGTTTGCCCATTTATGCAGAAATTAGTACAAATACGTGGAAATTATCTAAAAAAAACTGTTATAATTTACAAAAAAAACAGCTGGATACTAGCTAAAAAATACAGAAAGAAGATTAAAATAGCAGAAAGAAGTGAAAAGAGCACAATTTTGCCCAATTAGGCTGAAAGAAGAATAAATTAGCACAAGAAGTTGGAAATCATATGAAAAATCTGAAATTTGCACCAAATAAAATAAAATAAACTGCTGAATATTAGCTAAAAACTCAGCAAGAAGCTTAAGTCATCAGAAGGAATCGAGAGAGCAGTCTTGTGCTCAAATAGGTGTAAAGAAGCAGAAATTAGCACAAAAAAGTGCAACATGTCCTTTATTATTTCATTTTATGCTTATGTTTATTAAATGTTTAGTGTTTTAGTGTTGGTGTAACTTTTCATA
This sequence comes from Garcialebias charrua, assembly GCA_038048925.1. Lineage (NCBI taxonomy): Eukaryota > Metazoa > Chordata > Actinopteri > Cyprinodontiformes > Rivulidae > Garcialebias > Garcialebias charrua. The sequence continues at coordinate 30,721 of JBBPBX010009131.1, read as the reverse complement.
CTTTCATACTACTACTATGCAAAAACTACTATGCAAAAACTCAGGACAGTATTACACTTTTATTATTTCATTTTATGCTTATGTTTATTAAATGTTTTAGTGTTTTAGTGTTTAAATGTTTACTGTTGCACCGAGGGACAGAGAGAAATGCAATTTCAATCCTGTGTATGTCCTGTACATATTGCAGTTTTGACAATAAAGTTGACTTGGACTTTGACTTTGAAAAGCTAAAATGATCAATAAACAGCTGAAAGTAGATAAAAATCAGAAAGAAGCTAAAATTAGAAGGAAGTTGAGAGAGAGCATTGTAGCTGTGTAAAAAAAGTAGAGTCAGATGAAAAACTAAAATTAGCATAAAACAACTAAATAGTAGCTGAACTAGCTGAAACTTGCTGAAATAAGCTGAAAGAAGTTAGAAGAAATGCAAATGTGTTGTAGTTAACAGAAAGGATCTCAAAGGAGCACAAAACAGCTGAAATTAACTGAGAGTAGCTGAAAAAATAATAATTTGCACAAGGAAGCTGAAAGCAGCTGAAGCAGAACACAACGTGAAAGGAGAAGTAAACGGTTGTAAACAGATCTAAATAGTTATGTAAAATCAAATAATTTCATTTTCTATGAGGAAAACAAAGGCTGAAAAGGCTAAATATTTCAACAAACTAAAGTCGCACCAATAACAAAAGTCACTTTTCTCCTGAATGAGCTGAGCATTTTGATTTATGATTTGTTGAAATAGCACAAAAATTTGGGAATGAGAAAGATGCCGAAAAACGTATGGAATAAAAATGGATCACAACAATGTGAATGCTTCATAAACATTCGCACAATGAAACCAATCAACCCCTGGAAATGTTATTAAAGAACGTGTACTTTGAATGAGTGTTTAGAAGGAGCTTTACAGTGTTTCATAGCAATGTGACTACAGGACAGGATGGGCCTTAATAATTAATGGAATAAGCGATGGACTCGGTTGGATCATTATTAATATGAAATATTGATGAAACCTGTTGGCTCTACTGATTTTGTACAAATCCGAACTCGTTGAATGGCTTCTTCGCCGCACGGTAGATTAAAATGAAAATGTGGAGACAAAGACGAGAACAATCAAGAGACAAGAGTTTTCCAAATTATATAGTATGTTGACATTTTTTGCTGCAAAAATATTTTCAAAAGGATGCCAATTTGATTATGGTACACCCTCATAATTTTGAGCTCTACCTTTTTGGTAAAAGATGAAGAAAGTAGATAAATTGTTCTTTTGAAAAGTACAACAGGAAGCGACGGCTTGGGTACAATTTTGTAGATTTTACCTGGGCACTTAGCCTGCTGAGTCATTTTAAGGCAATTTTTTCGACACATACCAAATCTGTCCATCTATATCCTTCTCCTTCCATTTAGTCCATCCATACATACATACATTTTCTTCCGCTTATCTGGGGTCGGGTCACAGGGATAGCAGTAGGTGTGGGCGATATGGCTCAAAAATTATATTTCAGAGCATTATCACGATAACGATACATTTCGTGATATAACAAAAAAAATCAAATTTATTTATTTGACAAAATTAACTTAACATGTTGCTTTGCAGTATTATATAAAATTTAAAAAAAAAACAGCAAGGGTTAATTTTACTGAAATTACTTTATTTAGTAAAGTATTCAGTCTCCAAGTATACATAAAAACAAGATCTGTTATTTAGGTTAAAAAAGTCTGCACAAAATATAGATCAACCAAATCCACCACAAAAACTAAAGTGCAGGTGTAGTTTCCCAAAACAACTAAATAAAATGAATTTTAAGATCTGTTGGGCATAAATGTAACCTACAACAAAATATATGCTGCCTTTAAATGAGCTAGAACTTCCAGAACTTGTAACAAGGTGATCAGCTGACCCTGAAGCTTGTGGTGTTTCAGCTTCTGTTTCTGCAGGAATGATTCATTTTTCTGACTGATCCGTCTTTGATCACCTGTCTCTTTGTCCGTGGAGCTCAAGAGCTGTGCGTGTTTATAACAACAGTTTAGAGTGAGGGAGACGCTGCTCAGAGCGGGACGGGGTGAGGGGGAGACATTTGAGCTGTCTGTACCTGCAGCTGGATGGAGAGACAGCTGAGATGCGCGTTGTTTGTTTTTAGCATTTTAGCTAGCTAGTATGGCACGCAGACTGGTGGAAGGGAGGTGCGCAGTTCGGTTTGGTCATTTGAAGCGCTCAGTTGTTAAGGGGGTGGGGCGCCCTGACGTATTACGTCATGAAATTAGCATATCATGATATAACTTTTTTGCCCGGGCAAGCTTTTTTTTACCGGTATTACCGGGAACGATATGATATGGCCCAGCCCTAGGTAGCAGCCTAAGTAGGGAGGCCCAGACTTCCCTCTCCCCAGCCACTTTGACCAGCTCCTCCAAGGGAATCCCAAGGCGTTCCCAGGCCAGCAGAGAAACATATCCCTCCATCATGTCTTGTGTCTTCCATTGTGTCTCCTCCCAGTGGGACAAGTCCAGAACACCTCACCAGGGAGGCGTCCAGGAGGCATCCAAACAAGATGCCCGAGTCACCTCATCTGGCTCCTCTCCACGTAGAGAAGCAGCGGCTCGACTCCAAGTCCCTTCCAGATGACCGAGCTTCTCACCCTATCTCTAAAGGAGAGCCCAGACACCCTGCAGAGAAAACTCATTTTGGTCGCTTGTATCCGTGATCTCGTTCTATCAGTCACAACCTGCTTGTGACCGTAGATGAGGTTTCCATTTAGATCCCATTTAGTTGTGCTGCGGAAACAACAGGTCCAGAAGGAAAACTCAGGCAATCCTCTCACCATCTCTTAAGCTCCCCCTGGGGGACCCTGTGCCACCTTTAGGCCTGAGATAATCTATTCTATAATTCCCCAACCAGCTTCCTCAAAGTTGCCTCCCAGTGAGAGATGCCTCAAAAACCTCCAGAAGGAGGCACTCAGAAGGCATCCAAATAAGACGTACCAACTCTACTCTGTTACCCCCTGATTCATTCAACCTTTGTTTAAACTACTGTACTTTTCGGCGTAAAAGTTGCTCCTGTGTATAAGCCGCTTTGTCCAATTATTGGAAATAATTTGAAAAAATCCATAAATACGTCGCTTCGCCCTATAGGTCGCATCTATTATGCGTCACCGCTACGCGACGCGTCAGCGCCTCATTTGCCCTGCTGAAAATGGCGGCCACAGAAGCGAGCCAGCATGGAAGGACTTTACAAGATTAACACGGTAAAAACAATTATTTCTTTGCTGAGAAAATATATATTTCTTAGCTGACATTATAGCACAAGGGTTCCTGAGCTTAACCGTTCCTTACTCAATTCAGGAAATGGTCAAATCTGCTAGATTTAAATTGTTTCGGTTTGACGTCTTCCAAACGGTCGCGTGGGCTACGAAAATAAATTATAAATAAATAGAATTTTATCTCAAATGTCTTATACTGTACAGGGCAACAGTTTGTAAATTAAACCCATATAATTACACTCTGTAAGCCTAAAAAATATCCGTCGAGTGGTTTAAGAGCTATTTATCTAAACAATATCTGTTTACGGTAGCTAACCGCTAACAACAAAGCTAAAAGAGCGCTTTTTTTTTGCTCTGAACATCTTCTGCAGCTAACAGTTGGTAAATGACCACCAAGTGATTATGCTCTGTAAGTTTCAAGAAAATCTGCGGTGTGGTGAGTTATTAGGCAAATAGTATCCGTTTAGGTAGCTATTGCTAACGAAATGCAAAAAGAGCGATTTTTTTTAGCTCTAAACATCTTCTGCAGCTAACAGTTTGTAAATGATCACCAAATAATTACGCTCTGTAAGTTTCAAGAAAATCCACGGTGTGGTTTATGCGTTATCTTGCTAAAAAACACAGCTAACAACACAGCTAATAGTAGTTACCTCCAGAGCAGGAGGCCGGGCAGCGACAGAGTCAGTCCGAGCAGAGGAGGCTTTTTTCGGATACACGAGCTAGAAATGGTTGGTGTACTCTCTGGAAGTGTCCCCTAGTGGACAAAAGTGGAACTGCACCATTTTTTTTTGCCAAAATCAAAAACGGTCACATCTGAGTCAAAAATGGGTCTAAAAATAAAATCCATAAATACGACGCTTCGCCATATAAGTCGCAGGACATGCAAATTAGTTTAAAAAAAACAGCGACTTATATGCTAAAAAGTACGGTAATCAAGTGCCTCAGCTTATATTTGAGGCTGAACCCAGCTCTCCTACAAAAGGTTCTCATTTCAGCCACTTAATTTCAGGATCTGGTTCTTCTCATCTTGACAATATTTGAATGTAGATGGACCAAAGTTGAGAGCTTTGCCTCTCGATTCAGCTCCTCCTTTACCATGCCAAAGCTGCACAATGCACTCATTACTGCAGCTTAGGCTTCAGTTTATTGGTTTCATCGCCATGGTCCAACTCCATTCTGTCATCATGTGTGAACAAGAATCCCAAATACTTTAACACCTCCCCTGGCATACCATGTTTGTTCTAAATCTGACCACACTGGTTTTAGTTTCCAAACCTAAGCAAACACGAAAGGCCAACAAAAGTACAGTTTTGAAATGTGTGTTTCTAACAGAACCACACATTATTGAAGCTCTATGTTTGTTAAAACTTGGGGTTTTTTTTTTTCAACCATTGTTTGCTCTGTTTTGTTTTTGGGTCCAGTTTATTGGCAGTTAAGTGAAAACTACTTGGTTAGGTTTAGGAACCAAAAGTCTGCTTGGGCTACTTGCTCACTGAAACTGCTGTCCTCACATCCAAGAATTGCTATCTGGCAGATAAATGTGAAACGAACATTTCAAAGACTACAGTCATAGGAGGAGAAGCTTGTAATATCAGCAATAATGACAGGTCTTTTCCCAGAATTCTTGCCTCCAACTCATTATGCAAAGTACCGTATTTTCCATCTGATAAGTCTCACCTCTCTATAAGTCGCTTTGTCCAATTATTGGCAATAAATTGGAAAAACCCATAAACATGTCGCACCTCTATTTAAGTCGCATCTATTATGCGTCACTGCTGACGCGTCGCCTATGTTACGCGTCACCGCCCTGCTGCATATGTCGGCCACAGGAGCGAGCGAGCACGGAAGGACTTTACAAGATCAACACGGTAAAAGCAATTATTTGTTTGCTGAAAATTATAGCAAAAATGTGTCTTAGCTGAACTTTTCCTTAATAAATGAACGCAATTGACAAATCAGCTGGATTAAAAAAATTGTTTCGCTACGAGCACCCGCACGGGTGGGACCGCAGCATTTTCTTTCAAATTTAGCAAAATAAACACTTAAAAAATATATTTCTTAGCTGACATTATAGCACAAGTGTTCCTGAGCTTAACCGTTCCTTAATAAATTCACATAATGGTCAAATCTGCTGGATTTAAATTGTTTCACTTTGACGTCTTCCTAACCGTCGCGTGCGCTGCGAAAATAAATTATAAATAAATCTAATTTTGGCTCAAATGTATCATACAGCTAACAGTTTGTAAATGTCCATCGAGTGATTACTTTCTGTAAGTTTGATAAAAAATATGTCTTGTCGTTCATGAGCTATTTTCCAAAATAGTACCCGTTAAAAACACGGAGCTACAAGCTAACCGCTAAACATCTACATTGCTAAAACGTCGAATTTTAGCTCTAAACATCTCCTACAGTTAACAGTTTGTAAATGTCCACCCAGTAATTACTTTCTGTAAGTTTCAACAAAATCTGTCCTGTGGTTCAGTAGTTCATACCTCCAGAGCAGGAGGCCGGGCAGCGACAGAGTGTGTCCGACCAGAGGAGGCTGCCGTCGGACACATGAGGTGGGAACGGTCGGTGTACCCTAGCGGCCGAAAGTGGTACTGCACCATTTTTTTTTGCCAAAATGAAAAACGGTCATATCTGAGCCAAAAATTGGTCTAAAAATATGGGGAAAAATCCATAAACAAGTCTCACCTCTCTATTAGTTGCAGGGCATGCAAATTAGGCACAAAGGTGCAGCTTATAGAACGGAAAATACGGTACTAAACAAATTTCCCAGATTTCTTTACTGCCACACTATCCAAGATCTTTGAGTACCTGTAAGTAGTATTGTTTGGATAACTTATAGCCACTGATGATGCCCTCCGGATAGAGGGTGAAATGTTTCTATAAAAAATAAACTGTCCAGATGACCCGACTGAGAATTATTGGATTTGGTACCTGGATTATTGAGCATGAACTTTCTTGCGTAACTTAATTTCACAGCGAGCGACTTGTATGAAAGATGTGGAAATTGTTTTATAGCGAAAGCCCTTCTGACGCAATCTGGTCTCGAACCTGCAGCCTCAAGATTAGGAGATCCTTGCACTGACCATCAGGCTATGGCACCCCCGTGCCAATTGTGATGTTTTCGTACATTATTTAAAAAAAATGTTTAGAGCATCAATTCAGTTATCCATGTCATTCCAAGAGGGTTGATGTTGTTGAAGCATTGGATGCTAAGGACTATTGTGCTGCACTTTTCTTAGACCTGTCTAAAGCTTTTGACACTGTGGATCATAACATCCTGTGTCATAAGCTCTCAGAAATCGGTTTCTCTGATCACACCATCGGTTGGTTTTCTAACTATCTTTCCAATCGGAGGCAATGTGTTCAACATAACGGTACTTCTTCCAGCTATTTAACAGTTAAAAATGGTGTACCACAAGGCTCAGTTTTAGGACCCACTCTCTTTACAATCTACATAGCTAATGTAGGTCACTGCATCCCTGATGCATCCTTACATTTCTATGCTGATGATACAGTTGTTTATTGCCGAGCTAAAACAGTAGCTAAGGCTTTCCAGTTACTGCAATCCGCTTTTGACATCATCCAGTCAGATTTGTTCCGTCTCAAACTTGTCCTAAATGCTGATAAAACAAAAGGGATGTTTTTTTCAAATAGGAAGGCGGTTCCAGCAGATCCTCCTCTGATTTTATCTTCAAATGGTGTCCCTATTGAGTTTGTTGATTCCTATAAATATCTGGGTATCCTGATCGATTCACATCTCTCTTTTAAACTCCACGTGGAAAACCTAGTGAAGAAACTGAAAGTTAAACTGGGTTTCTTTTTCAGAAACAGATCATGTCTAACACTGAATGTTAGGAAACGCCTTGTATCTGTGACTTTCCTTCCCTCCATTGATTACGGTGACATTCTCTACATGAATGCTCCTACAAGCACCCTGCGGATGTTGGATGTTGTCTATCATGGTGCACTAAGATTCATAACTGGTTGTGATTATCGTACCCACCACTGCACCCTGTATTCACTGGTTAACTGGACATCATTAACCTCACGCAGACTCTTCCACTGGTACATTTTCATCTTTAAATCACTTCTTGGTCTGCTGCCCTCATACATCTCCTCCTACATGTCTTTGCGTGAGTGCAGCTACAGTGTGCGCTCTCAGGACATGATTACCTGCAGTGTTCCGTCAGTGAGGACTGAACTTGGAAAAAGGGCCTTCTCCTACTCCGCTCCTGCTTCATGGAATATCTTACAAAAAGATCTGAAGCTCTCGACCTTGACTTCTCTAAATGGTTTTCAGAATCTGTTGGAATCCTGGCAAAAACCAATGCAGATTTGTTCCTGTCTTTGATTTTATACATCTACCTTATAATGTTTTGCTAGTTTTTTGATACTTTGTTAAAAAAAAAAAAAATCTTTTTTTTTCTCTCTTTTGTTTTCTATTGTTTATTGTTTGTTTGTTTATTGTTTATTGTTTAAGGAAATTCTACCATTGCTGTTCATTGTTCTTTAGTTTTAGCAGGTCGCTTTCGTAAATGAGCCCATGAGGTTCAAAAGATTTACCTGACTAAATAAAGGTTGAATGAAAAAGGGTTGAACAAAATGTACAGAGAAACAGGAATGGGTATCTAGGAATGGGTATCTTGTATAATACATAATACACAAAAGATGGATATTATAGCGCCTGACATAAAAATGAACTCTGTAAGTGGGTCATCAAAGAAGCTAAGATTGGTTTTACTCAACATATATATTTTTTATAATACCATGTCAAATCTTCAACAGATTATTCCGTTTTCTCTGTTTGCCATTTGTTAAGTTATTGTATAGTAAATTATATCCTCTCATAAGATATGTTTAAGAAGGATATGAGCATTATTACCAACAGACAGTATACATCCATGTTTGAAGACAACTTCTTAGACTGTGGGATGAAATTTGTGAAACTAGCAAGGCCTTAGAGAAAGCTATGAAAATTGAGCCACTTCTCATGCAGTCTTTATATGGTAACATCCCAGGAGACAAAGCTTCTGACATTTGTCAGAGAAGCCACTGACATTTGTTTCCAACATGCTCGCACTCGCTACGTGTCTTGCTTTTCTGTCAATCGTGAGCGGTCCCCTCAGGCCAAGTCAACACCTTGTTTCTATTCCTCTAACATCAACACAGATAAATACCACCAGCCGCAAACACAAAAGGCCGGTCTTCTTGTTCTTATGCCAACAGACCCTTAGATATTTAATCAATAAACAACGGAGAACACTTTCTCATAGCTTAGAGAAGAAATGAGGTCTGGGTTAAAAGTGACGAGTCACGTATAATGCATTACTTTGTGTACTTTATTGAGCATGCATCAGGGTATTACTTTGTACATTCTGTGTAATGTTAAAGGAATCTAGACGTAATAATAAGGCTGAAAGAAATAGTTGAGTTATATCCAAGTGTCAAGACCCTTAGTTGGAAAGTGCAGCACCTTCCACTTAACACAAAGCAGCTTACAGATGAAAAGGCTTTTGAAGAACCAACACTGAAAGACCTGGTTGAACTGGTAGGAGATAAGCGCTGAACCACATCTGTCTGGAGCATAGCACCATCGGCACCTGGCTTTAAAGTGTTTTATTGAGTGGGGATATGAAAAACGCAGTTCACTATGACATTGTTTCATTAGAACATGACAATGTACCCTGTCAGAGGGTGACATTTTTCAAAAATGGTTGGAAAAACCAAAGAAGTTTCATGTGTTGACCTTTGAGTTTTTTTTTTTAAGAGTTCAAGCCAACCAAACATTTATTTAAAAAATGGCAAGACAAGTTTGATCTATGGAGGTCCACTTTGTTTAAAGGACAGGCTACTGATAGATTGCTCCAATACCAGATGCTGCCTTCACAGTCTAGTAGCGTCCATGCTCCTCACCTTACATGTTGCATTTGCCTCTTCTTTCTGATAGAGTATATCCAGAAATAATTGCAGCCATAGCAACAGACCTTTGTTGCACAACAAGTACAACTTAAAGAACACAGGTGATTGTGGTAAATTGAAACAAATGAAAGAGTTTACAGTACAGGTAGTCCCCGACTTACGAGCGCTCTGACTTACGAGGTCCCGGACTTAAGAGCATGCATCTCATTAAAAAAAATAAAAATAAAAATATATATATATATTTTTTTTAAATAAATGAATACATGTACAGTACTGGACAGTCACCAAGCACTTAGCCTATCCTAACACAGTTTTTAAAGATGAAGGAATAAGTTGAATTGTCTCCCTTTCACATAAAGGGAGCAAGCTCCCTATGGAGCCTGCAGGGAGGAGGGAGACAATTCAACTGACTCCTTCATCTTTAAAAACTGTGTTAGGATAGGCTAAGTGCTTGGTGACTGTCCAGTACTGTACATGTATTCATTTATAAAAAATAAAAAATAAAGTAAAAAAAAAAATATATATATATATATTTTTTTACTATGTGATCCTACTTACGAATTTTTGACATACGAGCGCCCCCTAGGGACGGAACTCGCTCGTAAGTCGGGGACTACCTGTAGTTATGTTAGGATAATGATAAGAAAAAGGTTTATGTTGCCGTCTTTTAGTAGTGGTAAACTAGACTTTTCCAACATCATTTTCCTTGCACTGCACTCTTGAATTTTCAACAATTTTCATCGGTCTTCTTGTAGGCCACAGACTGAATCTGAGCGTTGGCTAATCAAAGATCCTATTAAGGTGGGCAGCAAAGCACACACTGACCTGCAACATTTAAAGCTGGTACACTGAGCTGCACAGGCTTGAAAAAAATTGTACAAGGCTACTGTTGTACTCAGAATTCGGTTATGTCTATAGACGCCTGTATTTTAAAGATTAGCCTTTGAGTTTTAAGGATCGGTGGGAAACTTTCAAGATGTTCGATGCTTTCAGAGTAGGCCTAAGGATTCAGCACATCTGAAATGTTGCATTAAAAATGTTATTTAATGTTTATTTTATATAAAATGTGTTTTAAAATGTGTTCTCCAATTTCCCCCTGAGATTAATAAAGTATACGATCCATCCATCCCTACCTTCCTACCTTCCTTCTCAATGTAGTTTTTCTCTTATTCCTTATTTTCTGTAAACTACTTTGCAGTTGAGCAAAAAAATTTTTCAATTCATAACATTTTCCTGGAAGCAATATTGAGTTTTCACTATTTTTGATAGGTTTCTCATTTGCATGATAATGCTGGATGGCTAAAAATGCGAGAGCAAAACATGTTTAACCTGCTGTAGTTCCCATTTCTTGCCACTAGGTAGAGCTGCGCTTTTTTTGTTTTTCAGGGACAGGGGAGTGCACGTGAAGACACTTCAGTCTTGAGCTTGAACAGTTAGTTAAAATGTGAGAAGTGCGTCTCCACTGACCCAAGAGATGATGTACTGTACATGTTCCATGCCAGAAGCTCGGATGAACTTAAACAAAGCAAGACAAACGTGAGTCTATCTGCCATTGTTACTGTTTGCAAGTGCAAAAATATATATCTGTGTTTCCCCTGCCATTAAACAAGGAGGGCGACCCATCCTGACTACCGAACTGCCCCCCAAACCCCCGTCGACAACTGTTTGCACTGACGTAGCACTAAGCTAGTGACGAGCAATACAAATGCGCTAGCTAAAAAGCTAGCATTTTCTTCCCTTTTTTCCCCCCTCAGTTTCCCTCACGCTGAGCTGTTTCCTTCATTCCTTCACCCTCGGTCGATAACTACCAGCACAAACAGCGCACATGTCTCTGTCTCTACTAGGGCTTTAACAGACTATTCGATTAATCGATGCATCGATTCCTAGGACATCTATTGAGGTTTTTACTTTTACATCGAGTATTCGTAGTGATGTCATCACAACGCAGTTACACCACTAAATCAACTTCTTGATTGCAGCACGTTGAGAACTCTAATGTGGATTAAACCCAACCAAGCCACTTTGAGCAGAGCAACTGGAAACAATCAAACTTTAATAACATACAAGAGGCAGGTCTATGTCACAGACGTCCACCTCACTCATGGTGTGGCCGGAACACTAACGTACCGCTAAGCATTATGGGAAAGATACATCCACTCCCCAGCTTCCTGTTTGGAGCTTGTTTCTGTGACCACCGTAGATTGTGACAGTAGGGGGCGGTGTTGCATTTCAGGTCACATATGGTGTAACACCGGGTCTAACCGCCCCACTGTTTTTAAGTTTCGTTTTTGACGTGCCAACGTTTCATTAACTTTTGCAGCTTAATAATAATAACTAATAGTTTTGTTTTTCCTGTGACTCATCTGCAGTATGATAAATGATCGGAGCATAATATATGCTCCCAATGTTTTGTTGGTCTTTTTTTTGTTGTAAATAATGACGTTTTTATGCTTCTTCTTTTTTTTGCATCTTAAGATCCTATGACGTCATCGACTACTCGAGTTCTACTCGAGTTTTTTATGTTAATGTCAAGTTTTAAAATTATGTACTCGTTCAACCCC
>JBBPBX010009131.1:0-15267 GCA_038048925.1 Garcialebias charrua | reverse complement strand
ATATGCATACCGCGAGAACCGATCAACAGAGGACGCCATCTCCTCTGTGGTCCACACTGCTCTCACCCACCTGGATCAGAAGGACTCATACGTGCGTCTGCTCTTTGTGGACTTCACATCTGCCTTCAACACCATGATCCCCCAAACTCTGATAGACAAACTATCCACACTTGGACTAAGCCCCTCCATTTGTAACTGGGTACTAGACTTCTTAACAAACAGACCACAGTCCGTGAAGATCCACAACTTCTCCTCCTCCACCATAACCCTCAGCACTGGCTCTCCCCAAGGATGTGTGCTGAGCCCTCTTCTGTTCACTCTGCTCACATATGATTGTACAGCCACACATCCAGGCTGTCATATTGTTAAGTTTGCAGATGATACAGCGGTGGTGGGATGCATCACAAACAATGATGAGTCCAGCTACAGACAGGAGGTGGAACACCTGGAGAGCTGGTGCAAAGAGAATAATCTTCACATGAATGTGAAGAAGACAAAGGAGATGATTGTGGACTTCAGAAGGAACAAACACACCCATGCCCCACTGAACATAGGTGGATCTGCGGTGGAGGTGGTCTCCAGCTACAAATACTTGGGTGTACACTTGAATGATAACCTCAGCTGGAGCAACAACACCACCAGCCTGATCAAGAAAGGTCATCAGAGACTCTACTTCCTCAGACGGCTGAGACGAGCTGGTCTGAGCAGCCCAGTCCTCACCTCCTTCTACAGGTGTGCAGTGGAGAGCATCCTGTGCTCCAGCATCAACGTGTGGCATGGAGGCTGCACAGTTGCAGAGAGGAAAGCTCTACAGAGAGTGGTGAAGGCTGCACAGAAGTCTGTTGGAGTCAGTCTCCCCACCATCACAGACATTTACACCTCCAGATGCAGGAAAAGAGCCACCTGCATCATGAAAGACCTCACTCACCCAGCACACTCACTCTTTGCCCCACTCCCCTCAGGACGGAGGTTGAGGAGCATCAAATGTAGAACCACTAGACTGAGGAACAGCTTCTACCCTGAGGCTGTTAGACTCATGAATAAATAAATAATAAGAATAAACACTGCAAAATATCACATCATGCTGATGCTGATCTGTTTTCTTGTTGCTGTGTTCATCTGTGACCATCTGCTCATACAGACTCATGTTCGTGCTGCTGTTTATAATGATGTTTTTCCACTACCGTATTTTCTGGTGTATAGGTCGCACCTGTGTATAGGTCGCACCATCCAATTATCACCAATAGATTGGAAAAATCCCTAGATAGGTCGCACTGGTGTATAGGTCGCACTGGTGTATAGGTCGCACTGGTGTATAGGTCGCACCTACGTTTAGCTCTGCTGCAAATGTCTGCCACAGGAGCGCACAGCAAGGCTTTTAAGAATAACACTTAAAAACAATTGTTTGTTTGATAAAAATTATAGCAAATATGTGTCTGAGCTGAACTTTTCCTTAATAAATGAACGTAAATGTGAAATGAGCTGGATTTAAAAATTTGTTTCGCCGAAAGTGATAAAAAGCCATATATAGGTCGCACTGGTGTATAGGTCGCAGGCCTTCAAAAAACCATAAAAAGGTGCGACCTATACACCGGAAAATACGGTACATTAGGGCTTAGTGTATTACTAGTTGATGTTTCTCTTAGTTAATTCTAGATGTTATTACTGTTTTTTCTCTTGCATTTGTTGTTGGATGTAACTGGGACCCCGTGTACATAATCTCGTTTTCATCACATGTACCACATGCGGTGCAAATGACAATAAAGACTCTCTGACTCTGACTCTGACTGATAAACATGACGGTGGCCATCTTGCATGGATTTTGACTTGGGACCCCAATTTTTGATAATGACCGGTCTCACGCCTAAATGCAGCAACACACACCAAAATGGAAGTCAATACCGCACTTATTTTTCAAATTAGGGTCACAAATCTGACGTTTATGGTGGTGGCCATCTTGGATTTTGATGTGGCTACCCAGTATTTGATAGGGGCCTTTTTTATACCAAAATGTTGCCACACTCGAAAATGCAAGTTGGTGTCTCACTTATTTTTCTAATTATCATGACCACAACATACATGTATGTATGTATGTATGTATGTATGTATGTATGTATGTATGTATGTATGTATGTATGTATGTATGTATGTATGTATGTATGTATGTATGTATGTATGTATGTATGTATGTATGTATGTATGTATGTATGTATGTATGTATGTATGTATGTATGTATGTATGTATGTATGTATGTATGTATGTATGTATGTATGTATGTATGTATGTATGTATGTATGTATGTATGTATGTATGTATGTATGTATGTATGTATGTATGTATGTATGTATGTATGTATGTATGTATGTATGTATGTATGTATGTATGTATGTATGTATGTATGTATGTATGTATGTATGTATGTATGTATGTATGTATGTATGTATGTATGTATGTATGTATGTATGTATGTATGTATGTATGTATGTATGTATGTATGTATGTATGTATGTATGTATGTATGTATGTATGTATGTATGTATGTATGTATGTATGTATGTATGGATGGATGGATGGATGGTTTTTCCAATTTCCACTATTGGCATCAGATCATGGGACGAAAAGATCCATGATCACTGCAATTATGATCTCTAACAAGTCCATCAGTTTATAAAGAAAAATGACAATTTTAATTTGTCTTGAAAAAAAGATTGGACTAATGTTCTATGGTTGAACATTAAGAGATAATTCCTCACAGCAGTCATTCACACTGCAGAGTCAAAATAAGATCTCAGAACTCATTTGGCTTGAAAATTTCAAGACGAAACAGTCTCACTCAATCGACTGATAGGTTTCATTTATCTAGCAATGTAGATTAATTCTGCTTCGCTAGGCACCAAAATCTGACTTTGCTGCTCCAGCTGCTAAATTATTTCGGATAATTATTCATTTTCCAGAGCTGTGTGCGTTTGTGTACTGTTGTGTGAAAAATTTAACTTAGCGTTGCCGCTGTAACGTCAAAGATTGAGAAACACGTCTACATTGCGCTTAAACAGCACTTGCAAGTATGTTCTCAAAATGTTTGGAAAAGACATTTATTTAAAGTCTTAATGTTCAAAACTCAGCTTTACAAAGTCAGACACAATCAGTTAAAGTCACGAATCAGTGGATGTTGTGCAGACCTGAAGGAGCTGTTTGGAATTTAGAAGTTAAATCTGAGTTTCCCGTATTTGCAAACGAGGGAATAAATGCAGCATTTGTATGCAGTAGTATCTGTTCAACCCCCAAAAGAGGGAGGAGCCAAACTATCCACATGGCCTCATAAAGCTGGCTCCAAAAGTGAGTCCATCTCTACAGACCTGCTCTAATCTTTGCTTCCATATAGCAAGACTTTCCTCACATGGAAAATTGCTTCTTCATTTTTTTTAACCTAGATTTGATATAAAAGCAAATTTTCCACCTGTCACTTATAAACGAGAAACTATTCTCTCTCATAGGCGGGGTACACCCTGGACAGGTGTAGACTGGGCACCAGTGACCCCTGCGACCCGAAAAGAAAAAAATGGGTAAAAGATAATGAATGGATAGCTGGATGGATGGATTTAAGCAACAATTTTAAATGTCTGGTAAAGTCAGTTAGCTTTGGCAACCATCTTGAATCAAATTGATTCTAAAAGCTTATTATACGTAAATACTGTATACACCTGTGGATTGTTTTCAGTTTAATTAAAATCCATCTAGTAGTTCATGAGCTAATCTGAAAACAAACAAGTAAAAACATACATTATCTCAACCAGTTATATACTTACTTGCTTTTCATGGCAGCAGCAGTTATACTCAGTTTCATGTAGCTCTATTGCCATAAGGAAAAGGAAAGATAAGTGCATTCCTTTCTCAATTAAAAAAAAGACATTTATGCCCATAAATGTCATAACATCAACATAAGTCATCCCTTTTTATGTTTCACTATCTGTAAGGTCCATATATCAAAACTGGATTACAAAACTATGCTTTTAAAAAACAATTTATTTAGGGTTGTTCACCCTTTTCAGCTACAATTCAGCATGTTTTGTAGCTAATTTCAGCTGTTTTTCAGCAATAAACGTTTACACAGCATTTTCACAGGAAATGCAATTGGCTTTCATTTTACTATCAAAAGGTAATTTACAAGCTAAACTTTTTAGTTAGCAATTTACAAAGCAATTGTAAAATAAAAATATACATTTTGTGAAACAGAATATCAAAATAAATGTTTGCCACTTTTTTTACAATATGCATTTTCTTTGCATCTCTTTAAAATAAGGCATCAGAATTCGTTGTTTCTTATTTGCATCTAACTAAAAAGCTATTACCAGTATTTTATCATTTGTAAACGTCTAAAAAGTGATTCCTAAAGTTTATCCCTCAAACGCTGTAGGCGTTTCACAAACAGTTTTATAATTCGATGCAACGCTTATCAAAACGTATTAATTCCAGTTCAAACCTAAAGACAAAAGCTACCGGTAGTCTGAAACAATGATAGCAGCTTGCGCGACCATTTGGGGCAGTTAAACCCCTTAATCCCCCCCAGTTCAGACCCACTCCACCTCTTCAATGTATGACATCGTTGAGTTGAGTGAACCACACACAAAAAAGGGCTTCGAACTAAGGCCTCTAAAAAGTTTGTTCCCAGAAAGAGTAAATTAAGCAACAAAAGAGCCACTTACATTCAAGAACATCACGTGGTCCAACCGCAAGAGAGAAAAAAAGACGCGGGCAGTGATTCCAATCCTGGATAACTGATGGTAACCGTGGCGATGGAGAGAGTTGGATGGAGGGAAAACTGTGTAAGAAATATGGAAAAGTGACAGAGGGAGCTGTGCTGAGCATCCCCAGATCCTGTGTACATGTAAATCAAAACACGTTGGATCTCTTCCCTCCTCCTCTTACGGTTCAGCGTCCCCCCTTCCCCACCGTCTCGTGCCTTCAGGTTTCACTTGTCATGCGTTCAGGCTCAGGCAAGCGTAACGTGAGCCGGGCAAACCGTCGCTTTAAGTGTTTTGTCCAACGGTTGGTGGAAGTCTTTCTTCCATTAGGTGAAACACTGAGCTTTTTTTAGCGCATAGCGGAAAAATGAAAGACTAGGAAGTTATAATCAGCAGAGCTTCTGTCACATCTTAATGCAATGAATATTAAACAAGCAGTACACCAATGTCCCCCCATTGCTGAAGGATTTGAATAGAGAACATTAGTAGTTTTCAAGATGAGCGTTTCTCTGGACTGGAATTGAACATGGGATGCTAGTAAACTTTAATGTTTTTGGTGCAAGATTGAATTGGGTAGGAGTTACACTATAGGAGACTTTTTTTTCTTGTCCGAGGTGTCACAGATTGATAGATCCTGGCGAGCTAAGGAAGCAATGCTTCCTTAATTTCCAATGGTCGAGTCATGGGAAGGCCACTGGTGGCCTTGGCCTTTATAGATTAATCCAACCACTTCTTCTCTACATTACAGTAATTGAGCATCTTACTTGTTTAAATAGTCATGCTCGTCACAAATGGATGCTTTCATCAAATCATAGATATTCCCATTCCAAGCACGATCTCTCTGTATATTGTGGTATGCAGATAGTATTTTGCCAATGTAGTACTCAAACTCAACAATACTTTTGTTTTATTTGAATTATTCATTTTATGATCTAGTTTGTGTATTACAGTTAGGAAAATTAATAAAAAAAAAAATAAAAAAAAAGGAAAATTAAATAAAATTATAAAAAAAAAAAAAAAAATAAAAAAATTAGAATTAGAAAATTAATTAGAATTATGGGTGATGTAGTTTGTGTATTACAGTTAGAAATATTAAGTAGAATTATTCATTTTGTGATCTAGTTTATGTTTTACAGTCAGGAAAATTAAGTAGAATTATTCATTTTGTGATGTAGTTTGTGTATTACAGTTAGGAAAATAGGTAGAACTATTCATTCTGTGATGTTGCTTGAAAGTTATCATTGGTTGAACAAACTGTGAAATAGGGGCAGATATAATAAGATTTCATCTTCTTTCTGCTCCCTTCATTTTATCCTACTTGTAATCTTGTATCTGATGAAACTGTCTTGTATTGTTCTTTTAAAATGAATGAATAAACATCAAATCAAATCATGCCCTTACATCATCCATAGAGAATGTATTAATAGCTTATTATAGTCCATTTTAAAGGTTCAGTATGCAGTTTCTGTAGAACTGCAGCAGTTAGAAATATTTTCAACAGGCAAAGCATTCTGATCCCTCCCCCTCAGAGCCATATGTGGCTCTGCCCCCTTGTGGTCTGTTGAATTTCAAATTCAAGCTCTGTTTTTATTGGCTGATTCAAATTCAAGCTCTGTTTTTATTGGCTGGTTACAAACTCTGTTTTTATTGGCTGGAAAATGGCGGGTCACCTTTTCTTTTTAGAAATGCTTATTTACCACCTGGAGAAGCAAGGGGACAATATTTTTTTTAATTTTTTTTCAGAGATTACCTGGCTAACATCAGTCTGTCAGGAGGTAGTGACAGAGTGAAGAAATATGTTCATAAAAAAAGCTACATACTGCAGCTTTAACATCATGAAAAAGCCCAATCTTTGTTTAAATGGACAGTGATTGGCATTAGCTTTGCAAATGAATGTTCTATCTCCTGCTTAAACGGCGTTGGTTTGGTGTTTTTCATTTGCATCTTAACATTGGTTACTGTGGTCCAAAAAAAACAACTCACAACCCCCAAAGATAGACTTCCAATTTGAAAATAAAGACATTTTTGATCTGTCCATCCTCAAAAATCCAAAATGGCTGCCTCATGTACATAAAGAGGTTAGTTGTCATTATCATTGAGTACAACAATTGGCAAATTTATTGGGTTTTTCAGATTCCAACTGGAACGCAATAATGTGAAGTCAATTTTAGATCAGATTTCCAACTTCCAAGGTATGTAGATTCATAACTGGCTGTGATTATCGTACCCACCACTGCACCCTGTATTCACTGGTTAATTGGACATCATTAACCTCACACAGACTCTTCCACTGGTACATTTTCATCTTTAAATCACTTCTTGGTCTGCTGCCCTCATACATCTCCTCCTACATGTCTTTGCGTGAGTGCAGCTACAGCGTGCGCTCTCAGGACATGATTACCTGCAGTGTTCCGTCAGTGAGGACTGAACTTGGAAAAAGGGCCTTCTCCTACTCTGCTCCTGCTTCCTGGAATATCTTACAAAAAGATCTGAAGCTCTCGGCCCTGACCTCTCTGGATGGTTTTCAGAATCTGTTGGAATCCTGGCAAAAACCAATGCAGATATGTTCCTGTCTTTGATTTTTTTGTACATCTACCTTATAATGTTTTTGCTACTTTTTGCTACTTTTTCTTTTCTTTTGTTTATTGTTTAATGTATTTGTATCATTGATGTTCATCATTCTTTAGTTTGTAGCAGGTCGCTTTCGTAAATGAGCCCTCGAGGCTCAATAAGATTTACCTGACTAAATAAAGGTTGAATTTTTTTTTTTTTTTCTTCTTCTTCTTTCGGCTTTTTTCCCTGCGTTAGGGGTCGCCACAGCGAACTGGTCGCACGAAGATTTGGCAGTTTTTACGCCGGATGCCCTTCCTGACACAACCACAGACCACCGAGCAACCACAGCCCTCTGTGTGGAGCAGAGAGCTGATATCTAGGGTTCCCGGGGGAGCAGATGGTGTGGGTTAAGGGCCTTGCTCAAGGGCCCAGAGTGGGGCAGATGAGGGTGGAGACAAGTGTGACCGCTTCACTTATCCCACCCACATCTTTGATGTTGTCGGTACCGGGGCTTGAACCGGCGACCTTCCGATCACAAGCGCACCTTCTTAACCTCAAGCGCACCTTCTTAACCTCTGCGCCCACACTCCCACAAAGGTTGAATGAATGTGGTTTTTGCTCCTAATTTGGAATGTTAAATGAACTGTACTTGTATAGCACTTTTCTATCCGATCGAAATCCTCAAAGTGCTTCACAATACAATCTGTGTCCTCATTTACCCATTCATACAGCACTCTACTAAATCTCTACAAAGATTAATCAGAGCTTTATATCACATTCATACACTGATGGAACACACATCGAAGGCAATGAGGGGTTCAGTGTCTTACCCAGAGACACTTCAGCATGTGACTGCTGGTGGAATCGAACCTCCAACTCTTCCATTGGAGGATGACTGCTCTAACAACATAACCACAGCTGCCCCTGGAATGTGATTTGTAATACATTGCACTTAAAATCTGTAACAGAAAATGGATTCCACCGTTATTTTTAAACAGTCATGCCTTAAAAAGAAAATCATTGGTCAAAATCTACAAAGTAGCTTTATAAAAGACAACTCATACTTCTGTATAATTAAATTTATAAGTCCAATTTATTTAGTTGAGATGACTCTATCTGTATCCGGTTAAAAACTCACTACTACTCCATCGCTTTCAATGCCAGCTGATTTGTATTGGATCGTTTGATTTATGATCTGCAATGTTTTTATGTTTTTCGTGTTGTACTTCATTGTCTGTGTTGCCTGTTGCGTGTTTGTTTGTCCAGCACTTTGGTGTGGACTTGTTCCTGTTTAAAGTGCTTTATAAATAAAATGGTATGGTATGGTATAGCACATATGTTGCAGAAGTTTTTCATTTACCCTTTATTTATACAGGTAGTCTCATTGAGTCACAAGAAATTAATTTCAAGAGAGACCTGTTTAGGGAGCAGATGGGGGTTAAGGGCCTTGCTCAGGGGCCCAGAGTGAGGCGAATGAGAGTGGAGGCAGGTGTGGGTGTTTCACCTTTTCCCACCCACATTTTGATGTTGACAGTACCGGGAGTTGAACCTGTGACTTTCCCATCACAGGCCCATCTTCTATAACCTCTGCACCAACACCAAAGTTAACCCTTGTGTTGTCCTGCGGGTCAAAAGTGACCCGCTACCATGTTTAGCTATAGAAAAAATACCTTAAACTATATTTTTCCAACTTGAAATTTTATGACTTTTCCTAAAGTGACCCCATCATTACAAAAAGTGATACTTTGTTTTTGTCTAGGTTTCCATGTGGGCTGTACACCACTAGGGTCCAAAGATCGTCCTATGGGTCATTTTTGACCCGTGAATTATAAAGGCATTTAAACACCAGAAAAAAGTTCAAAGGCCACACACAAACTCTCTCTAACACACACACACACACACACCCCACACACACACACACACACACACACACACACACACACACACACACACACACGCACACACACACACACACACACACACACACACACACACAGGTTTGTCAATGTGGTTTAGCCGGACTTTTTCGCCAAACCCGCCCGAAGGTGTAATACGGGGTCTACCCCTTCCCGAGGTCCTAGCGACCTGGGACCAAGCTCAGAGCACTCTAAAAATTTTGAAAAAAATTTGGGTCACTTTAGCTTTCCGATAGGAGCTTCACAGCACGTTTTACCACCCAGACTCCAGTGTGGTTTACAAGGACGTCAAAAAATGTGGTTTATGAGGACAAACATGCATTATGGGGTCTTTAAAGGGACATTTAAACTCCGCCTACTTAACATAAAATTAACATAAAACACACAAATGTGACAGGAGGACAAACATGCATTATGGGGTCTTTAAAGAGACATTTAAACTCCGCCTACTTAACATAAAATTAACATAAAACACACAAATGTGACAGGACACTGCATTAGGAGAACAGTTTTTTGAACTGATTTTATTAAACAAATTAGGCACATACTTTATTTATATTCACTAACAAATCTTCAAATGTTTAAAATAAAATAAAACTTAAATGTTTCAAATAAAATAAAATAAAAACTTAAATTCTGTTGACATATTTACATTATTATAAAACATATTAACATTATATACATATTTCTAAAACAAAATTTTACTTTTTCTGCAGGGTTAATCACAACCTAATGTAAAGTACAGGGGATCCCCGACTTACGAGCGACGAAAGAGTTCCTCAGTCTGAGATGACATATTTACATTTTATAAAACATTAACATTACAAACTTGTACATATTTCTAAAACAAAATTTTACTTTTTCTGCAGGGTTAATCACAACCCAATGTAAAGTACAGGTGATCCCTGACTTATGAGCGATGAAAGACTTCTGAGATGACATATTTACATATTATAAAACATTAACATTACAAACTTGTACATATTTCTAAAACAAAATTGTACTTTTTTTACAGGGTTCACCACAACCCACTGTAAAGTACAGGTGATCCCCGACTTACGAGCGACGAAAGAGTTCCTCAGTCTGAGATGACATATTTACATATTATAAAACATTAACATTATAAACTTGTACATATTTCTAAAACAAAATTGTACTTTTTTTACACGGTTCACCACAACCCACTGTAAAGTACAGGTTATCCCTAACTTACGAGTGACGAAAGACATCCTCAGTCTGAGATGCTGTATTCAGCTCAGTCTTATAAAGACTTCCTTAGTCTGAGATGTTGTATTCAGCTGAGTCTTATAAATAAAGACTTCCTGATGACAGCCAAAACCAGCTGCTCACATGATCAAGGAGGACCATCAGCCTAAACATTGCCCATTTTCTACATCCATCCATTATCTTTACCCGTTTCTTCCATTTTGGGTCACGGGGGTCGCCGGTGCCCATATCCAGCAATCATAGGGCAAGGGGCGGGGTGCACCTTTCACGGTTCGCAAGTTTATCACAGGGCATCACATTTGTTACATGAAAACATAAAACACTAGAAAGCTTGTTGAACAAGACACATACTAAAATTAAAATACCCTGATGAATGCTCAATAATTCTAGTAGAATAATCAAAAAAGCTAAGTCTGGTCCTCAGGACATTCAAAAAAACAACACAAAGAAAAGCAAAAAAAAAAAACTGGAAATGTTTAGTCTTTTGTCCAAGTCTGGAGATAATGTATTCAACTCAGTATTATAAATAAAGATTTCCTCAGTGTGAGGTGCTGCATTCAGCTTAGTCTCATAAATAGCACCCTCTCACAGTGGATCAACCAGTTTGCAGGTCCTCCTTGATCATGAGAGCAGCTGGTTTTGGCTGTCATCAGCAAATTGGTTGATCCACTGTGAGAGGGTGCTATTTATAAGACTGAGCTGAATGCAACATCTCAGATTGAGGAAACCTTTCGGACAAATGACTTCCACAGTCTTGGATGCTGTACTCAGCTCAGTCTTATAAATAAATACTTCCTCAGTCTGAGGTACTGCATTCAGCTCAGTCTTATAAATAGCACCCTCTCACAGTGGATCAACGAGTTTGCTGAACAGCCAAAACCAGCTGCTCTCATGATCAAGGAGGACCTGCAAACTGGTTGATCCACTGTGAGAGGGTGCTATTTATAAGACTGAGCTGAATGCAGCACCTCAGACTGAAGACGTGTTTCGGACGAATGACTTCCTCAGTCTTACATGCTATGTTCAGCTCAGTCTTATAAAAGAAGACTTCCTCGACAAAGTTTTTTTTACAGTTTTTACATCAAAGTACAATTCAAACAAAAACACTTTCATCGATTCATCGCAAACCTGTTGCTTCCTCTCACATTCCTCCTTGGTGATCAGTTCACCTCGATATTCCAAAAGAAAGTCATATTTTGCAAAGGATTTATTTGCTAAGATTCCTCAACCTAGTTATATAAATAGGAAAAATTGTATTTTTTGTTAACACTAATAAAGCTCCACATACCTTTTAAGTTCACTGATAAATTTGATGACAAGGCCCTAAATAAAGACTTCCTCAGTCTGAGGTGCTGCATTCAGCTCAGTCTCATAAATAGCAAACTCCACTTGAGATTTCATGATAGAATGCAGACTGCTTTGCCTTATGTTTTAAATGTGTTTTCTCCAATATTCCTTGTGTCAGGAGAAAAGCAACATTTTGAAGTGCTGGGAAAAACAGGGAAACTTGTGTCTGACATATTAGGATCAGATATTGCTGCTTTTTCCAGAATCTGTCCAACTTTGGACTGGCTACATTGAAGGGGGACACAGAGACATCTGGACAAGTCTCAGTCCATCACAGGGACACATTTACAAGTCTCCAGTCCATCACAGGGACACATTTACAAGTCACCAGTCCATCACAGGGACACGTGGACAAGTCTCCAGTCCATCATAGGGACACCTGGACAGGTCTCCAGTCCATCACAGGAACACATTTACAAGTAATATAATAATAATAATAATAATAATAATAATAATAATAATAATAATAATAATAATAATAACAATAATAATAATAATAACTGACAAGTTATAATAATAACAAGTCTCCAGTCCATCACAGGGACACCTGGACAGGTCTCTTCTCTTAGAATTGAGAAAGCCTTTTGGATGAAGGGCGAAACGTCTTCTGCTACAAATAAAAGTCCAGTTGTTTTTTTATTGAACACATTTTTTTGATTGTAACAAAGACCTCGGTACATACCAGGCAACTAGGTTATTAGTCATTTCATTATAAAGCCAGGTTGCATAGGTACCAGGTACATACCAATTGAGTACAAGATAACATGTCATTTTATAGAATAGTCTGGTACAAAATATACATACTGGTTAAATAACCAGTATGCTACCAGTATCTGGGGTATGTACCTTTCTGTATTATGTATTAATATTGTATAAATCTGTGTTACACTTTTAAATACTTTATTTAAAAAAAAAGTTCCTCCATATTTTTTTCAACCTGTAGCTTGGATATCTTTGCCAGTTGTGTTGGGGGAGCTGGTAATCTGTAAAATTCCCTGTGAACACGGATGTCATGGCCCAAGAAGTCTGCAACCTGGTCAAGTTCATTGTTTTTTAAGTTCAAGACTTGTGAGAGCGTGGCTACATGTTTCCGTAGTTGTGTTGACCTGAGGAACTCTGGGTGCTATGCTCCACACTGGCTTGCATGAACACGCAGACTGTCCTGTCCTCTGTAGTGACTCATTGATTTAGGTCTTGCAAATAGAAATAAGTTTGTTTGTAAAACAACACATGTCTCTCTCTTACTTGCCAATAAAGTCAGTGCATCCACCACATTTGGTGCGAGTAAAACTGCAACCTTTCGGCCTCTTTTCACAATGATTTCAACCCGAGTGAAATGGCTGCAGAGCTTCTGTTCAACCGTTGACAAACCCATGGCAACATCATCATGGAGCTTGGTGGTGTCACGCTCCATAAAACTTCGTAGGTGCATCTTTGAAACCTCTCCTGCTCGTCTACGATTGAACACAATGACCTATGCAAGTGTAACTTTTGCAAGTTCTGCATAAGTCTGGGGGCTGGCTTCATCTTTCAAGGTGTTAAAGGCATTTTCTCCTGATTTATTCAGATGCTGATGCAGAAGCTTAACATCTTCAGTGAATGGTAATGTTAATGGCCTATTGTATTTGGCATGATTTTAAGTGCTAAGGGCACTATGAGACACCATCTCTGACCATTTTGATGAGCACAGTTTTTTGAATGCGTCTGACGACTTCATCAGTTGTTCATCTTCTGCCATGAGTGCTCGGCAATGAACAAGGTTACAGATTTTGTTCAGTGTATGTCCCAGTTTTATGGCAAGGCTTGTTTTTTTGTATGAACGTGTTTCTTCATCAAAGCCTGACACAGTCTTTACTGCTTGCACAACTCTCTGGAAGTTAGCAGGTTTCACAGCATCCTCTAGGTTATGTATTGCATATTTTGTGCGCAGACATATCAACAAACGGCCAACTTCATGAAGCTTTTGTCGCATGTAGTCGTATTTTGAGGGGTCTTGTCCATGTCTGTTGTGGAGTGACTGAGCAAACTGAATAATACACAGGTCATTTCTCACAGCTGAGGTAACATCGTCGGGTTTCATACTTTTAATGATCTTACAAACACCACTTCAGATTTCATGATAGAATGCAGACTCTTTAGCCAAAGCCAAACTCAGCACTTTGGCTCTTCCAGGTGGATTATCCATATCCATATTTTCTGGCTTACAGGGGCATCTACGGACATGTCTCCATAGTTGCTTTTGAACGTACATTCCTTCACAGTAGATACAGTGAATAAATGTTCCATCTACGGCCTTAGCTTTTGTCTTTCTCTTCACTTTCAAGGGCCCTTGTCCACCTTGTAAAACTGCATTGTTATGCTTGTGAATTCCCCTGTTCCTCAATTTTTCTAATAAAACTTTGCGCTCTTTAGAATCCTTGTGAAGGGAAAACAGTTGGATAATTTCAGGATGCGTCTGGTGTGTTTGCAAATGGCGTGAAATTTTAGTTTGTGGCTTACCACAAACATAACAGAAGTTTTGTAGACATGTAATCTGCTTTGAGGATTCCTGTTTGAGAAGCTCATCTTTTCTGTCTGGTTTATCCTTTGAGTATGTGGTAGAAGTGGCTTGGCCTGATGTTTTAAATGCGCTTTCTCCAATATTACTTGTGTCAGGAGGAAAGCACCATTTTGACGTGCTGGGAAAAACAGGGAAACTTGTGTCTGACATATTAGGATCAGGTATTGCTCCTTTTTCCAGAATCTGTCCAACTTTGGACTGGCTACACTGAAGGGGGACACAGGGACATCTGGACAAGTCTCCAGTCCATCACAAGGACACATGGACAAGTCTCCAGTCCATCACAGGGATACCTGGACAGGTCTCCAGTCCATCACAGGTACACAGGGACAAGTCTCCAGTCCATCACAAGGACACATGGACAAGTCTCCAGTCCATCACAGGGACATGTGGACAAGCCTCCAGTCAATCACAGGGACACCTGGACAGGTCTCCAGTCCATCACAGGTACACAGGGACAAGTCTCCAGTCCATCACAGGGACACATGGACAGGTCTCCAGTCCATCACAGGGACACATGGACAAGTATCCAGTCCATCACAGGGACACATGGACAGGTCTCCAGTCCATCACAGGGACACATGGACAAGTATCCAGTCCATCACAGGGACATCCTGGACAGGTCTCCAGTCCATCACAGGGACACGTGGACAAGTCTCTAGTCCATCACAGGGACACATTTACAAGTCACCAGTCCATCACAGGGACACGTGGACAAGTCTCCAGTCCATCACAGGGACATCCTGGACAGGTCTCCAGTCCATCACAGGGACATGTGGACAAGTCTCCAGTCCATCACAAGGACACATGGACAAGTCTCCAGTCCATCACAGGGATACCTGGACAGGTCTCCAGTCCATCACAGGTACACAGGGACAAGTCTCCAGTCCATCACAAGGACACGTGGACAAGTCTCCAGTC
>JBBPBX010009130.1:24816-49922 GCA_038048925.1 Garcialebias charrua | reverse complement strand
TTTGTTTCTCTACCAGAAAAATTCAGTGTTCTTTTGCCACAGCCTTGACTCAGGGCAGTCCAACACAGCACATCAGTATCCCCAGCCCCGAGAAAAGCACTAAATTGACTAACAAACGGATACAAAAAGGCACTTTGTTTTATTTGCTTCATTTGGATGTTAGTTACACTAAATACAGAACTATTCTTGTTGCCACAATTTTCAAAAATATTAAAGAAATCATTTGTAACCAGATTAGATCGATTTATAGATAAACAGAATGTTTTAAGTAATAGTCAATATGGGTTTAGAGTAAAAAAAATCAACATCAATGGCTCTCATAGAACTAATAGAAGAGAGAGTAACTGCTGTTGATCAAAAACAGTATTGTGTTAGCATTTGTTGAATTAAAAAAGGCCTTTGCCACTAATGACCACACCATTCTCATTGAAAAACGGAATAAAAAAGGCATTAGAGGATTAGCCCTACAGTGGGTATCCTGTTATTTGAGACAGTTTGTACCGGTAAACAAAGTAAGATGTGAATATTGTATTAATGGATGTGAAGCTCCTCAGGGTTCTGTGTTGGGACCGAAGTTGTTTATTTTGTATGTGAATGATCTGGTTGATGTGTCAGGGCTTTTGAAGTGTGTTTTGTTTGCAGATGATACTTTTTTTTGTTTGGGTGAAGATATTGAAAGGATGTTAGAGATGATACAGGCAGAATTCATAAAAATGCAAACTTGACGTGAAGGACGGCACGCTTACAGCTCGCCTGAACCCTGCTCTGAAATCAGTCCGGAATCGCGGTGCGGCGCGGCTCATATGCGAGGTGGAAAATGCGTCCAGCTCGCTTCCGGCACGCATATATTGAGCAATAACCGACCCAAACTGGCAAGTGGAAAAGGAACATTACAGGTGGAGACACTGATGTAGGGTGTAGAGTGGAATCCACAAGAAGCTCCAGAGACGAAGGACCAAACAGGGCAGGCAAGACGTCGGGCAGGTGAGTAGCTGGAAGGCAAGGCACGGGAGACGAGGACAGAAGTCACAGCAAGACCAGGACTGGACAGGAGCCGAGGAGGCAGGATGACTGTGGGCACAAGAATAAGGTAAGTTTGATTGTTTGTCAGACAATAATACAGGCCAAAAGCATAAATACCAAAAAGGGTACAACGCTCCAGTGACGAGTCACACTGGACTGCAGCCATGCATTCAGACCAAACAGCGTTTCAACGGCAGGAGCGTCCAGTTTACATGCAAAGTCAATGGGGGACGCGCTTCCAGCCACGTCTTGGCGTCCAGCGTCACGTCGCGTGCGTGTTGAGCGTGCTGGAAAGCGTTTTCCGTGCACGTGAACCGGCTTCAGCCTCCAAACCGCGCATTCAGCATGCTGAAGATTTTGCGGTTCAAACTTTCAAACGCCGCTCAACTCTACCTGATTGGTTGGTGTGTCAACCAATCAGGGAGAGTCGGGGGGAGAAGAGAGGGGGAGAAGAGAGGAGGAGAAGAGAGGGGGAGAGTCCCTATGTGACGCGGAAACGAGGGGGCGCGCGCACTATGTGACGTATTGTTTGTGGGACACAGAAAAGACCCGCGAGGTCGTGTACTATGAAGAGAAACTCATTGTAGCTGTGTGTTCGCGACAAGTCCTTCACGACCAGTCAAGTCTGCTCCACAGAGAAGGAAATAAAAAGCTCCTCGCCTGGCAGAGTGCGAAGAACTCTGTGCGCAGGACTCCGGTAAGCTCCTCCCACACACCCAGCAGCTGTTTCGCGTTCTGGCGTTCAGGTCCAAGTAGGTCTGGACACCAAGTACGTCCACTTGCGTGCGTGACGAGCTTTTTGGAGGTTGAAACGCTGTTTGGTCTAAATGCACCATTAAGTAGTAGTTGGGCCTCACCAGGTGGATGACTGACAGCTGGTGCTAATTGGTGGCCATCTTGGAAGAAAAACTGCAGTCAGTGGAACTCTTTCAGTACCCCCCCCCCCCACCACCACCACCACCACCTACACCACATACACACACACACACACGTGGCGCTTTTCGGGGGGATTCTTGAAGAAGGCGGTAATGAGACAAGGACCAGGCATAAGGGGCTTAGAAAGGCAGAAATGGGTCAGGTTTTTAAAAAGCTTGGTTTGGCTTGAAAATGCTGGATCTCTTTGGCTGAAGGCTTCAGATAATATGGCTCTAGTGCAATGGTTGGGAGAGGCTTATACACAGCTTGAGATCATTAGACAGACACAGGTGAGGTGGGTTAAGTGATAGGAGTTGAGGATAAGGAGAACAAAAAATGGAAAACCATGATATGAACAGTCCATCCATCTATCCATCCATCCATCCATCTTCTTCCGCTTATCCGGGGTCGGGTCGCGGGGGTAGCAGCCTAAGTAGGGAGGCCCAGACTTCCCTCTCCCCAGCCACTTGGAGCAGCTCCTCCGGGGGAATCCCAAGGCGTTCCCAGGCCAGCCGAGAAACATAGTCCCTCCAGCGCGTCCTGGGTCTTCCTCTGGGTCTCCTCCCGGTGGGACATGCCCGGAACACCTCACCAGGGAGGCGTCCAGGAGGCATCCTAACCAGATGCCCGAGCCACCTCAACTGGCTCCTCTCGATGTGGAGAAGCAGCGGCTCTACTCCGAGTCCCTCCCGGATGACTGAGCTTCTCACCCTATCTCTAAGGGAGAGTCCAGCCACCCTGCGGAGAAAACTCATTTCAGCCGCTTGTATCCGAGATCTTGTTCTTTCGGTCATAACCCAAAGCTCATGACCATAGATGAGGGTGGGAACGTAGATCGATCGGTAAATTGAGAGCTTTGCCTTTTGACTCAGCTCTCTCTTCACCACGACAGACCGGTACAGCGCCCGCTTCACTGCGGACGCTGTACCGGTCTGTCTGGCACGTCTTCCACTGAGGAAGCAGAGCCTGGGGACTTTGGGTCGGGTTCTCCGATCTCTGGTGCTGAGGTCGCCGAGGTGGTTAAAAAGCTCCGCGGTGGCAAGGCTCCGGGGGTGGATGAGATTCGCCCGGAGTTCCTTAGGGCTCTGGATGTTGTAGGGTTGTGTTGGCTTACGCGACTCTGCAATATCGCGTGGACATCGGGGGCAGTTCCCTTGGATTGGCAGACTGGGGTGGTGGTTCCCCTATTTAAAAAGGGGGACCGTAGGGTGTGTTCCAACTATAGGGGGATCACACTCTTAAGCCTCCCTGGTAAGGTCTATTCAGGGGTTCTGGAGAGGAGGGTCCGTCGGATAGTCGAACCTCGGATTCAGGAGGAGCAGTGTGGNTTCATTCATTCATTCAACCTTTATTTATACAGGCTAGCCTCGTTGAGTCACGGGGACTCATTTACAAGAGGGACCTGTCTCACTCACACCAAACAACCATCCACTCTCACACTCACACCTAGGGTCAATTTAGAGTCACCAATCAGCCTAACAAGCATGTTTTTTGGTCTGTGGGAGGAAACCGGAGTACCCGGAGGAAACCCACGCATGCACGGGGAGAACATGCAAACTCCACCCAGAAAGGCCCCGGACCGGGATTTGAACCGGCAACCTTCTCGCTGAGAGGCAGCAGCTCTACCAGTTGTGCCACCGTGCTGCCATGTTTAGCTCTAGCTCTACTGCTGTCTCTGTTCCTGCAAACCTTGACTCTCTTGAGCCGTATCTTAAGTCTGTTACAAATCTCGGGATGATTTTAGACTCGGACGTCAAGTTTAATAAACAGATCAACCAGTTAAGGCAGACAGCTAAGTTTAAGTCATTGTTGACCTGATCTGACCTTGAAAAAAATAGTTCATGCCTTCATTACAACCTGATTGGACTACTGAAACATGCTTTATGTTGGGGTCAGTTCAGGTCTCCCTTTCATGCCTCCAGCATGTCCAAAATGCTGCCGCTTGACCCTTAACAGGAACTCATAGGTCTGAGCATATTTCACCTGTTTTGTCCTCCCTTCACTGGCTCCCTGAATGTATCAGTGGATTGTAAAATTCTCCTGTTGACCTTTAAGTGCATAAATGGCCTACCTCATACCTCTCTGGCCTACTTCAACCTTGTGTTTTTTTTTTTGGGTGCTGAGATCATCTGACCAGATGCTTTTGGTTGTACTGTACCAAAAACAAGGTTGAAGCTCAGAGCAGATAAGGCTTTTTCAGTTGTGGGTACTAAACTTTGGAACAATCTGCCCCCACCTCCAGCATTAGACAGGCCACTTAATTTCCTATTTTTAAATCTCTTTTAAAAACACAACTGTTTTCACTTAATTTTAACATGTTGTGATTTGATTTATTTTATTGTGTTGTTTTTATGTTTTTCTTTTGATGTATTTAATTACATTTTGTTCTTATTTTTCATTTAATTACTGCCATTGATTTTATTGTTAAGCACTTTGGTAACAGCTGCTCTTTTTGAATTTATAAAATTTGAATTGACTTGACTAACACAGCTCTGGTGAAACCTGCACATGAGACAGTGAACCCATAGTTTGATTGATGCTAGCTGTCAGGATGTGCCGGTGAGTCTAATGAGTGTAGTACTTGTGCCCAGATGACAGGAGTGAATGCCATATGGTTCTGTATTGCTTGGAATGCAATATGGCAGGATGATGGCTTATGGTTAGCAATGTTGCCTCACAGCAAAATAGGTCCTGGGTTCGATCCCCCAGTTTGGACCTGGGGTTTTTCTGTGTGGAGTGTTTATGTTTGCTTGGGTTTTCTCCAGATACTCCAGTTTCCTCCCACCATAGACCTTCCTTGCAAAGGAAATATGTGATCTTGATGGGATTATCCTGGTTAAATAATGGTTAATATATAAATACAACAACCTCAACTTGGTCTAGTCTGACTCAGGTGAGTAGAATATCAACAACATGTGTGGGTGTCCTCACAAACCCAATTATTCCAACATCTGTGCACCCCACTTGCTGGGCCATTTTCCAAGTCAACCACCAGACCTCATGCAAACTCTCAATACGATCCCCATCAAATTCCATCCAGAGCTTGTGCATCTGTTTATTGCATGTATAAAGCACTCTCTGTGTCTGCTGATCATCACTCTTTGCCTAAATGGACAGTCAGAACCTCCGAATACTTCCTGACGTCTCCACTCATGATACCACCACTTCTGCTCTCCGGTGCCCACTGCAGATGTGCCACTCTGTGCAAGTCAAATATTTTACGTACACAGCAGTGGTCTGCATGCTGAACAAATTGCATCAAATTCCTTCTGGGTGCTGAATTCCCAAATACTGTAGATGTCCCATATTGTCACTTCCCTAAACAGACAGACTAAGCTTGTATGTTTGGAATAGTTAATAAGGTTTACAGGGACAATTTAGGATGGTATGCAAAACTATTAATTTATGTTGCATGCTCATTTTCATTCAACCTTTATTTACACAGGTTAATCCCACTGAGCCTCCGGGACTCATTTACAAGAGAGACCTGATTTTAACAAAGAGTGATGACAACAGTAGACAATCATGAAAAGCATACAAATTGAGAAGAACTAAAAAAAAGAAAATAGTATAAAAAAAATAATAAAATCAGCTAGTTTGAAAAGTGATGTACTTTGTAGAAAACTAAAAACAGGAACATGTCTGGATTAGTTCCCTTTCAGTCATGTCTGTCAGTGCAATATATGCTATGGGAATTGCGCCCCCGCGCAATTACCTGAAGGAATACATTCACGCCTTTACGGCAGGGGCGTCAGCATTGTGCCAGAGGCCCCGCCCTCTGGGTACTTAAGCTGCTGACGCCCATTCATCATTCTCTTTTTGCCCTTCACCTTGCTTAAAACCTGAACTTCGTGGGACTTCTCTGTTGTCGCATCACTTGATCTGAGGTGAGCTTGCTCCCTACGCAGAGCGTACAGAGACATTTTCCTGCGTACTGCTGGGCTGGCGAAAGCTAGTCCAACGTTTTTCTACTTACCTCAAAGTTTTCTTCTCTTTCCGCAGCTGCTTTGCTCGACGGCGCTAACTGCGTCACAACACTCCCTGCTAACCATTAGCAGGCTAGCCAGCGAAAGCAAGACGACGGAGAGGACGGCTTTGAACAAAAGGAAACTAGGAACAGCCTCAACACTTCTCGTCTCCGGACATGGCTCCCGAGAAGGGAAAACGGAGGACAAAGAAGAAGAAAACTAGCAGGACGACGAGCCTTCGCTTGCGCCCCTGCTCCAATGGATGCGGCTACTCCCTCTCGGCGACGGACACCCACGAGGCCTGTCCTGTCTACCTAGGGATTCTGCACGCGAGAAAAGCGCTGGAATTCCCCGACTCCTGCTCCCACTGCTGTCGGATGCCGGCGGTAGTGAGGAAACGCCGCGCGGACGCGTTGGCTAAATCCATGGTGAAGGCCGCGGCGCTGAAGGCCGCACGCCACACAAAGCTGCTCGCTCCCGAGCCGGAGCTCGAGAACGTGGACCTGGAATGCAGCGGTCAAGTCGGGGATGAGAACGTGTCGGACTCCTCGGTTGCCATCGAGGACTCAACGCCCGAAGTGTCTGAACAAGACGCCGAGTACGGTTACAGAGGAGAAAGTGTGGATTCCTCCCAAAACCTGGCGCAAATTCTACCGGAACCGGACGTGTCGGTCCCTGCTCTTTTCGACCTGTGCCATAGGGCAGATTTATGGATTATTTGGATATTGGTTAGCCTGGCCCTCGCCTTCCTGCACAGCTCCGCTCAATTCTCATTTCCCTTCACTGCACAGTCTGGGACTTCTCTCATAGACAACGATTTCTCCGGTAGATTTTTGACCGGACCAATCAGAGAACAGAAGGGGCGGAGTTTTTGGCCCCTAACCCACGCCCCCACCTGTCCCAGCGCAGCCAGCGAGCATTCGCATGT
The DNA here is from genome assembly GCA_038048925.1 of Garcialebias charrua. NCBI lineage: Eukaryota > Metazoa > Chordata > Actinopteri > Cyprinodontiformes > Rivulidae > Garcialebias > Garcialebias charrua. The sequence goes on along the minus strand of JBBPBX010009130.1, from coordinate 43,088 downwards.
TCTCATTCAAAGCGATGCAAAGCGATGCAGGACTGTTTTATATGTGACACAAATTTATTAATTTCCCCTTCTTAATCCCTTATCTGGAGTTTTCTTTTGTTTTTTTTCCCAAAAGTCAAGTAATCGCTCCCTCCTCTCCTCCTTCTCCTCCTCTCCCTCCGCTGAGTGAAATGAACAAGGAAATGACTGAGGTTGTCACGAGAGATTTAAACTCGGGTTTTAAGTTGCTACCCGAGTCCCATCAGATTTCCTAGTCTTCTGGTGTGTTGGACCAGCGATCCATGGTTTTATTTTATTTTATTAGGACGTTTTATTAACATATAAACACAGAATATGTAACGGAGCGAGAGAAAATTCAGCAGGAGGCGGAGCTGAAGTCAAGTTCAGCAGACCACGGGGGAGCAGCCATCAGCAGAGGCCATGCCTCCAGTAAGAATTGGTTGTCAATGGAGAGGTCCCAGACCCTTGTCTGAAGCGAAGTGAAGGACAAGGGTCTGGTTTTAACCAGGCTAGATATTGGTGGCAGCTACTCTGTTTTTGGCATTGGCGGAGCTTTCTGCTACTGGAAGCTGAGGACGACTGCCGCGGATATCAACGCGCTGGCGAGACTTCCCGATCAGCAAGATTCTTTGATCCGGGCTATGACCTCGACTTCCCAGCTGTTGTACGAGCTGAACTGCACGATGGGAGCAACGGTGGACAGCCGCGGACAAGCGGTGCGTTTTGGGACTCGTTTACAGCTGTCCGGCCTCAATCAGGGCACAGATGGGGGGGTTGTAGATCGGAACCTCACATGATTCAGCGATTTGGACCTGAACAGCACCTGGACTTGGAAGGCTGCAGTCAAAAGCAGGGATGGGGCCGATCCAATCCAGTATTAGTATTGTTATCCGATACCAGCATTATTTAAGTATCGGGTATCGGCTCCAACCTGCCGATACTTTTCTGATCCAGCTTCAAAGAGCACTTGTGTTCAATCACATTCTGTGACTGCACTTCTTAACACTGTGTGAGATAAACCCAATGAAGACACTCTTAAGCCTTACAATAGGGAACCCACTGACTTTAACAGCACACAGGACAGGAGGCAAGTATACCACACACATGTCCTCCTTACTCATGGTGCAGCTGAAAAAACTAAAAAAGCGCTAAGCATGATGGGAAAGACAACACAGCCACTGCCGTGGCGGGGAATGAATAGATTGGGTACAAAAGTTTCATTATACAGAGTCACATACCTGAACAGTATCGGATCGGAAAAGTATCGGTATCGGTCGATACTCAGTTTAATAAGCATCGGGATCGGATCGGAAGTGAGAAATGTGGATCGGTGCATCCCTAGTCAAAAGTAAATGTGGCCTGAGCTGAAAATAAATAAAGCGACTATCTAATCTGTACTCTGAGCAACCTTGAAAGAAGGCTGTCTGAAAATCTTCTCCTGGAGTTGAAAGCTGCTGAGAACTCGCTGCCCCCTCCCCTCCCACCAGAGGTCTCTGTGTGGGCGTTCGGATGGAGCCGAGCAGAGACATCTGCAGACTGTGCTTATCTGGAATGATTACTCACGGACTAAATCTCCCTGCTTGTCATCAAAATGTAACATGTCTTGTCTCTTCGTGCTAAAGCTGGTAGAGTTTTTTGGACTTTATCATAGAGTGTCCCAAGACAAATTGTGATAGATTCTTTTTTGAATACCATGATTACCCGAGTGTTTGTTCCTTTTTCCATATCTGATTGTTGGTGGCGCGGTTTTATAATGCTGCAACTTTCCATGCGTGCGTCCCTCTTCGGATGGTGCGTGCACTAATTGCAGAACTTTGTACCTTGGAGCAAATTTGCCAATAAAGATATATTCTATTCTATTCTATGCCCTGCAGGTCGCATGGCCAGACCCCACGCCTCGCCAACACGTTACGAGGCTGGCGGGAAACTACTTCCATGTGAAGCAGCAGCCAACAACATCGCAAAAAATGCCAATTTTCCCAGACTTCCTCATGGAGCTTAAATGCTCCTAGGTGGAACCCGGAACTCCCATGACGCTGCCACTATCCCGACTCCTGGATGTCGCTGGAATGGAGACAGCGGGCCTCGCCAGTGCACCCCTGATAGAGGAGACCCTGGCGGCTCATCTGGCCCCTATAGCTACGGGGGCGAAGCCAGCATTGCCTAGCAGGGCCTGCCTCGCTTCGGAGAAACAGCTTGAAAAGTGCTACAAGGCTCAGGGCCTTGCGGCTCGCGTGATGAACGCATTGACCATGGTGCAGGCGTACCTGGCAGAAAAACTACAGGATCTCCAGGTAACAAAAAACGAGCAGGCCGCAACGGAGTCCATGGTGGAGGCCTGTCACACCTCGGATTTTGTGCTGCGCATGATGGGGACAATAGCCATTTCGCATGGCAGAGCAATTGCGGAAATAGTTGTCGCCCAGTGCCATCTTTGGCTGACTTTATCGTACCTCCCGGAAAACCAGAGGTCCCCCTTCCTCCAGCACCCGATCAAGCCAACGGAACTCTTCGGGGGAGCCCTGGAACGCATCCAGGCCAGGTTGGAACAAAGACGCAAACAGGCGGAAGCCCTCCGCGAGGGGCTGCCGAGAAAAAGCTTTGCACTCCCATAGGAAGACATGCGTGGCCCTCAATGGAAGAGACCCATTGGTGACAGTGAGACTTTCTAGTACCGGCCAAGGGCCTCTTCAATGACCCAGTGTGGAACTCAGATTCGGGCCTGATGAAGCAGGACGAACTGATAATTTTACAGGTTTGCCCGCCCCCGCGGTACGGGATCCTGACCTTTTGAGCCCAGTCTCCACTTGTAAAATACTACAAGGAGCTGGTGACATGTGTGCGCGCACCAAACATGACTCGCCTACTGCATATGTAATCAAAACAAACACTGTTTCATGCATGTACAAAAATAAAAGTACCAAAGCACAAACTGCCCTGGTTCTTGACTCGAGTCCCTTTTTCATAAAACACAAACCACGTGGTCAAACTATGAACCGCAGCAAGATACACGAGCTCTGCCGGAGACGGTCAGATCTCGCAATATCTTCTGTTGGGCTAACCAGCCTGCTCGAAAGAGCGCGAGAGGGGTCAAAGGCCACCCCCCGCACTAAAACACGACGAGCAGCAATTAGACATGCCTTCCAGGCTCATGGCGCACGCGCAGGCCTGGAGGGCGTGTCTACCAAATGATTGGGTCATGACAACGATATGTCATGGGCTCAAGTTGCAGTTCACCAGGAGACCGCCCCCTTCACAGGGGTACTGCAATCAAAGATTAACCCTGCATGCGCAGACGTGCTGAGGGAGGAAGTTTTGATGATGCTACAGAAAGGAGTGATAAGTTTGGTCCAGAGACGCAAACTACGCTCTGGCAACTACAGCAAGTACTTCCTGGTGCCCAAAAAGGATCATTCCCTGAGACCGTTTCTGGATCTCAGGACTCTGAACAAGAGAATAAAAACTTTTAAGTTCAAGATGCTTACACTGCAGTAGCTTCTCTAGTCTGTGAGACCAGGAGACTACGCATGTACAGTGGATTTGAAAGATGCCTATTTCTATGTAGGCGTGTGAAGGAAACAGAAAATTCCTCCATTTTGCTTTCGAAGGGAACACTTATGAATTCAAAGCCTTACCCTTCAGTTTAAAGACGGCTCCTCGTACATTTACTAAATGTCTGGATGCAACCCTTACCCCCCTTAGGAATCAAGGACGCAGGGTTATGAATTACTTGGATGACCTGCTGATTCTGGCTGGAAGCAGAATACAGGCCCACTCACACTCCTACAGGGTGATCTCTCACCTGGAGTCTCTCGGGTTTGTCATAAACCTACAAAAGAGTGATATAACTCCATCTTGGGTTACAGCATTTCTTGGAGTACAGATCGACACCGTCCGATACAGAGCATGGCTCTCAAAGGAACGAGTTTCCTCCTTTCGCCATTGCCTGAAAATATTTAAACTGGATCAACGGGTCCCTATGAAAACGTGCCAACGCCTTTTAGGCCTCTTGGCGGAAGCCATACCCTGTGTGACACATGCATTGCTGAAAATGCGGGCGCTACAAGTATGGCTAAACCAACAGACACAACTCGCCCTACCTAGTCGAGCAGGAAAGGTTAGGATATATCCAGAGTGCCTGAATGCCCTGGAACCTTGGAGAGACTTGTCTGTTTTCACAGAAGGGGTCCCACTGGGAAGGGTGTCATCTCATGTGGTCATCACGACAGATGCCTCAAAAACAGGATGGGGGGCGATCTGCAGAAACCAGAACGCCCGCGGCCTTTGGAATAAACAGGAAGCGAGATTACATATCAACTACCTGGAGTTGTTGGCCGTATTCCTGTCAGTAAAATACTTCTTTAGCAAAGGTCTGATTGCAGGGCAGCATGTCCTGGTGAAATCAGATAACAGGACCACAGTGTCCTTCATCAACAGAGAAGGAGGGACAAGGTCCGGGGCCCTCCTCGGACTGACGCAGAAGATGCTCACATGGTGTGATCCAAGAATCTTGTCACTTAGGGCGACTCATGTCCCTGGTGAACTAAATTATGGAGCGGATATCCTCTCAAGAGGGCCTTTCCTGGCGTCAGAATGGAGCCTGAACCCACGGATTGTGGAACAGGTCTGGTCACGATTTGGGAGAGCCTCAGTGGACTTGTTCGCTTGCAGAGCTAGCTCACAGTGTGACCTTTACTTCTCCTTGAAGGAAACAGATGCACCGTTGGGAACGGATGCTCTGGCACATGATTGGCCAGCAGGGGTGCTCTACTATGCCTTTCCACCTTTCCCTCTGATCGAGGTGACACTGGAACGTGTGCGTCAGGGAGCCCTCTCCCTGATCCTGATAGCTCCCAGGTGGCCGCAGAAACCGTGGTTCCTGGAGTTGATCTCAATGTTATCAGGGATACCATGGCAATTGCCTCCTCACAGGGACCTGCTGACTCAGGCACGTGGACAACTTCTACACCCACGTCTGGAGTTGTGGCAGCTTTCAGCCTGGCCTTTGAAGGGAACTGGTTGAGGACCTAAGGCTTTGATTGCTTTATCCCAAAGCAAACAGCAACAACATACACAAGGGTGTCCCTTGGTGTTTATGTCTGTTTAGGAGATTTTCAATGGAGGGGCTCCCCTCTCCTTAACTGATCTCCAACATCAGGATGGGCTCCACTTGCCAGTCGTGCCCTTCGTATATGTAATAATTTTCCCCTGGGGACTTGGGAGGTTACCCTGTGTTTTGACCTGGGTTTTATACCTCCACATTGCCACCCAATTACTAGTGGCGTAATGGGTCCCTTGTTCCTTTTCCTCCTGTTTTTCAGGTTTTTCCAGAGAAAAGGAGATGATGAGTAATCACACTAGTGGAGCACGTTTATGCTGTCTCTGGCTAGTGTTTTTTATCTATATGTCCAGTGGTAACATCAAGCTGACGTTTCTACATTTGGCAATTTTTTCTTCTTAGGCTGTGCTCTCTACATATCTTGTAGAAAGTAGCTGGGAAATGCCTGTCGTTTTCAGGCAGATGCTCTCACATGCATTTTGCTGAGCATTTCAAGGGCGTGAATGGATTACGTTCCCATAGCATATGTTGCACCGAGAGACATGACTGAAAGGGAACTGAAAGTTATGCACCATAACTCATGTTCCCTGAAGGAAGGGAACGAGGTGCAACATATCTGGCCCTTTCAATGCTGAAAGCTCGGTGAAGTGCATTTTGGAGAATGATGAATGGGCGTCAGCGGCTTAAGTACCCAGAGGGCGGGGCCTCTGGCGCAACGCTGACGCCCCTGCCGTAAAGGCGTGAATGTATTCCTTCAGGTAATTGCGCGGGGGCACAATTCCCATAGCATATGTTGCACCTTGTTCCCTTCCTTCAGGGAACATGAGTTGTGGTGCATAACTTTCAGTTTTTGCCATGAACTTAACAGATGTTTGAAGTCACTTAGAGAGGTCAAGGTCGAGAGCTCCAGATCTTTTTGCAAGATATTCCAGGAAACAGGAGGGGAGTAGGGGAAGGCTCTTTTGCCTAGTTCAGTCCACACTGAGGGGACACTGCAGGTAATCATGTCCTGAGAGTGCACACTGTATCTGCACTCACGCAGAGACATGTAGGAGGAGATATGAAGGCAGCAGACCAAGAAGTGATTTAAAGATGAAAATGTACCAGTGGAAGAGTCTGCATGAAGTTAATGAAGACCAGTTAACCAGTGATTACAGGGTGCAACGGTGGGTATGATAATCACAGCCAGTTATAGCTTAGCTCACCAATTTAGTTAACAATTATAAATTTAGACAACATCAAAAGGTTTCAAAATCGTGAAAAAACTTTTGTCTCTGAAGTAACATTAGCTGTTTTACCCCACTAAGTAAAAATGTTAGCCATTGTGGATTGATAGATGCAGTAAACACAATTCTTTCTCGTGTGACAAGAGGACAACAAATCATTTCAAAGGAAATGATGCTGACATGAAGTCATGGCATTTCTCTCAGCTACTCTAACGGCAACATGAAGTATTCTGCTGGATGAAACAGCCAACAACAACTGACTCAATAACCTCTGCTATTTATTATCTCTTTAAACTGCCTGAGAGCATTATTTGTAACATTGTGTACAGTGCAACACTCCTGCCTTTATTATTATTACTAAAAAAAAAAAAAGTACACAGTGAATAAAACAAAAGATAGTGGTGTTCCATGCAAATTGTTGTCCATTAGACTAATCCTGTACAAAATTAGTCAGAACACAACAAGGTCACAACCCAGAGAAGAATTTGGACTTCTGGCCATTCATCTCATTTCTTCACAGTTTTACTTTGGTCTTTTTCAGCCGGGTTATTTTGATCTTTGAATGCACACTGCTTGAGGCAGAGGGCGACCGAGAACACTGAGAATATCAAGCACTTACAAGCACTTTGTGTACACAAATATGTTTTCTCCCATTACAAGGAGCAATCTTATTCTGGTACGTTTACCCAGGAGATTTCCAGTATGGTCATTTTGGAAGCAAAGTACACATCATTTTCATATCTCGTTGAACTTGAGTCATTCTGACTGTGTGGACTTGTAAATACCTAAGTTGAGTCATTAGATGACTTACATTGTTCTATTTTTAATTCTTTCTTGAAATCAACGACCAAAGCAACCAAGCAGACATCACTAACAGTTATTGGTTCAGCTGAGTTAGGGTTATTAGAAAAACAGCTTTAAGAAACGGTGCGCTGATGTCCCGCGTCACTGAAGGATGTCAGTGGTGAATGTTTGCAGGTTTCAAGATGTGTTTGGTTGTTGCTGGACTGAAACTGAACATGGAATGCAAATACACCTTAATGTTTTTGGCGCAAGATATACAAGTAGGTAGGAGTTACACTGTGGAGAAGAATAAGGGAATGCAGTAGTCCCTCACTACTTCATGGTTAGACTTTCATGCACTTTCTTTTTGTTTTTCAAAGTAAGATTGGACATGCCACACACTTGGCTGATCGATGAATGAGTTGCACGAGCGACATGAATTGTTTATTTAAAATAAATTATTTAAAATGATTTAATCATTAGTTGCAGGGAGAAGCTCCGTCCTGCAGCGTGTCACACCCACATTTCTCCTCCAGCTGAAGCAGCTTCGTGAATCGTTAATCCTTTGCTGTCCAGCTGCACAGACCGACTTTCGTCTTCCCACTTAAAATTCAAAGTATGTCACATCGTAAACTTGTCATGATCACAAAATCTAAAAGTGTTAAAAGTTATTTTAAATTATTTTCGAACTTCTATGTTCAGCTGTTTCAGTATATTTGATCAAGAAGTATATTTCTGCTCCGTGGACACAACTTTCCCCAGTGCTTGAGATACCTTTTTTTTTTTCATTTACCCATTATTTATTCAGGTAGTCTCACTGAGTCACGAGAACTCATTTTCAAGAGAGCTCAATTCAGAGAGCGCAACAGGACAAAAACAGTCCAAACACAAATCAGGCTCTAGTGAAATTACTAATAATGTCTCATTTGACAGGGGACTAGGGTTAGTAGAAGGAAGGATGGTTTGAATGTTCTCGCTAACTGAAATAATTTTATTTATAAAGTATCTCATGAAGTCATCACCACTTGTAGTTGTAGGGCTACATGGTTCAACAGAGATGGGATTTTTTTTGTCTAGCAATAGTATTAAACAGAAACCTAGGGTTATTTTTATCCTCATCTATTAAAGATGAGTAATATAAAGTTCTAAGTTCTAGCTTTATGGGGAGTTTTTTTTAATATATGTTAGCAGACTACCTTTCTAAGTAAAATAAATTCTTCAACATTAGTAGCACGTCATTTTCTCTCCTGGGGCCTCATGTACAAAGACTTGCGTGGATTTCCTACTGAAAAGTGACGTACGGTCAAATCCAGAAAAGTGTGTACGCACAAAAAAATCCAGATGTATCAAACTGTGCGTACACCGGAATCCACGCACATTCCTTTTGTACATCACAATTAACGTGGAACTGAGCGCACGTGAGACACCTCCCCTGACACGCCTTCATTTACATATGTTAAACAGATGCAAATTACTTCCTGCATGTGTGAAGGACATGTTTGTTTGATCCCTGCGCGATCAGAAATGATTTCTAGATTCAGGAAAATAATGAATTTAATATAATATGAGTGAGGAAAATAATCCTAAGTAAGAATAGTAATAAAATGTGTTTATCACGCAAAGAACGAGTGATTGTGTGTCGGTATTAGTGTGTGCGCGCACCCTGCTTTGGTGCGCAACGGCTCATCCATTCATTCTGAGTGAAAATATTAACTTTGCGCACGAGTTTATTACCATAATTACTGTAAACACAGAGGAACTTAGATGTTTGGTAGATCTTTGTTTATTTAATAGATGATATGAAGAAACGGGTCTGTGCGTCTCAGTGGAGAGTTTTCATGACATGACGTGATGTTGGAGTCTCCAAACGCTGCGCGCGCCACAGCCTTGTGCGCAATCTGTTTGTCTGTGAAGCTTTTACTCTCCTACAAGTTATATATGGTGTACTTTCACGTGTCATTTTGGAGAAATCTACAATAAACGCAGATTATGAATCACCTCCAGCTGCCGCACCGGCGAGGGTGCGCGCGCTCTCCAAAGCACGACCACTCAGCCTTTAGAATCATATAGATGAGACATTCCATTGGATATGATGATCAGGCTTTGTGTGGACTGGACTGCCCTGATCGACCTGCAGCTCCCTCAGGAAAGCTCGGGAACAGTTTGATCGCTGCTTTTGCATGTGCACGCGTGATGCACGGCTCCTGTGTTGCTCCAGAGCGCAGCAGTGCCAAACTGAAAAATGATTATTTCTGAAAACGGCTGATAAGCCATATCCTAGATCAGAAAATTATATCTGTTTATAAATAAATGCTCTGCGTGTTACACTATTTATTATATTCTCCAGTAAGGCTGAATGAATCCGTTCCTGTTAAATTTATTTTTGGCACAACTTTGCGCGTCCTTTATTTACTGCGTCATGTGGATGTAATACTTGTTAATCGTGTGTTTGGTGGGAATATTAATCATTTTCACATCATGAACAGTTAATAATAATAATAATAATAATAATAATAATAATAATGAATTCAATTTATAACGCACTTTTCATTAATGGAAATCTCAAAGTGCTACAAGGTGCAACAGAATTAAATGTCAATAAAACAAATAATAAAACAATTAAAATCAACAACAGTATCAGCTATGATCAAAAGTAGAATCATGAGGAGGTAGAGTATGCTCGGTTGAAAAGAAAGGTCTTCAAGCCGCTCTTAAAGTCAACCACAGACTGTGGGGCTTCAGTTTCTCTGAATCACCTGTAAGTGTCGCCAAAGGAACAAGAACCACAGAAACGTGCGTACGCGTGCTCTGGAGCTGGCGTGGAAATGTACTTGGATGCGCACATATTCACGTTCAGTTCAGTTTTGATACATACGGGGTTTTGCGTGGATAGTGACGCACGCAAGGTTTTTGTGCGCACGCACGGTTGATACATGAGGCCCCTGGTTTCTAAATTTGCTTTAAAGTACATAACTCAGAATTGAACCAAGGAGTCAGTTTCCTCTGATCGATTACTTTCGTTTTCAGTGGAGCAATTTTATCAAGTGACGTTTGCATCGAAGTTGTAAGATGATAAACTAGATGATCCAAGTCACTGTTCGCTGATGCATTACTCTGCAAGACAGAGGAAAACATTAATGGAAGAGATTGTTTAAATTTGGTTACAGCGATTTCTGAAAAACACCTGCTGAGATGAAATTTTCTCTCAGTGACTGTGTAGTCATTTAATGTAAACTCAAAGGTTATTAAAAATGATAGGACAGAATAGGATTTTGAGGAACTATTACTAAGTCCTTAATCTCTATGCCATAGGTCAGAACTAAGTCAAGGGTGTGATGATAAGAATGAGTAGATGTGCAGATGTTTTGGGTAAAACAAAATTACTCTATTAAATTATTAAAGGCTATGCTTAAGCTATCACTTTCAACATCTACATGAATATTGAAATAACCCATTATGATGATTTTCTCAGTATTTAGTAGTAAGTCAGTTAAGAATTCTGAGAATTCAGACAAAAAAATCGACTTCAGCTCGGCATTCAACACAATCATCCCCCAACAGCTCATATTTAAACTGGACAGTCTGGGGCTGAACACCTCAATGTGTAACTGGCTGCTAGACTTCCTGACCGGGAGACCACAGGCAGTACGGGTCGGGAGTAACACATCCAGCACCATCACATTGAATACAGGAGCCCCACAAGGATGTGTGCTGAGCCCCCTTCTATTCACCCTGCTAACACACGACTGCACACCATCGTACAGCTCCAACCACTTCATCAAGTTTGCGGACGACACAACAGTGGTAGGTCTCATCAGCAACAACGATGAGACGGACTACAGGAACGAGGTGAGCCGCCTGGCCTTGTGGTGCGGACACAACAATCTCACTCTCAACGTGGAGAAGACAAAGGAGATTGTTGTGGACTTCAGGAAGAGGGATGCCCAACATGCCCCTCTGACCATCAACAGCACCGCAGTGGAGAGAGTGGACAGCACCAAGTTCCTGGGAGTGCACGTCTCAGAGGACCTGTCCTGGAGCAGGAACACTGCATCACTGGCCAAGAAGGCTCACCAGCGCCTCTACTTTCTCCGCAAGCTGAAAAGGGCTGGAGCTCCAACCCCCATCATGTGCACCTTCTACAGAGGTGCCATAGAAAGTGTCCTGACCAGCTGCATCACTGTGTGGTTTGGTGCATGTACTGCATCCTGCCGCAAGAGCCTCCAGCGCATCGTGAGAGCAGCTGAGAAGATTGTCGGCACCTCCTTCCCCTCACTGCAGGACTTACACAGCAACCGCCTCACTCGGAAAGCCCTCTGCATGGCAGGTGATCCCACACACCCACTACACAGCTGCTTCAGCCTGTTGCCTTCAGGGAGGAGACTGAGGAGTCTCCAGGCTCGAACCAGCAGACTGAGAGACAGCTCTGTTCATCAGGCAGTCAGGATGCTAAACTCTCTGCCTGCTCTGCCCTCCCTCCCACTTGTACTGCCTTAATCACAAAAAACTTTCACACACCACCACACAACACAAAGATTTTAACACTGGACTCTGTGTCATCAAAACGGGTTATTCACTCAACTCACGGTCATGTGCTCATTCAGTTTGCACTACTTCTTATATTTGCACTAATGTTTGTATTACATTACTGCCTATAGTCATACTACTGTTTACATTCACTGTTTACATTTATTACTACTGTTTTCATTCAATACTACTGTTTACATTTATTACTACTGTTTACATTTACACTACTTTTTATATCTACACTACTGCTGATATATATATATTTTTTACTAGCCTTATTGCATATGCCACTTTACCTCTATACCAATATCAACTACCTCATACATATACTGTGTACATAAACTTCATATGCTGCTTTGTCACTCTATTACAAATGTCAATGCCAGAACTTTCATTTTATTTTATAGATATACTTTTTACACTTTTATACTACTATGCAAAAAACTCAGGACAGTATTACACTTTTGTTATTTCATTTTATGCTTATGTTTATTAAATGTTTAGTGTTTTAGTGTTGGTGTAACTTTTCATACTTTCATACTACTACTATGCAAAAACTACTATGCAAAAACTCAGGACAGTATTACACTTTTATTATTTCATTTTATGCTTATGTTTATTAAATGTTTTAGTGTTTTAGTGTTTAAATGTTTACTGTTGCACCGAGGGACAGAGAGAAATGCAATTTCAATCCTGTGTATGTCCTGTACATATTGCAGTTTTGACAATAAAGTTGACTTTGACTTTTGACTTGAAAAAAAAAGACTGAGCGTAAGCGCCTGGTGGACGATATATAACAACTAGTAAAAGTTGCTTTTCTGATTTCCATTTTGGATGAGAAAGACTGAGGGACAGTGATTCAAAAGAATCATAACTAATAACTGTTTTGGCATTAATCAACAATTCTGACTGAAAAATAGAGGCTACTCCTCCGCCTCGGCCACTTGTTCTAGGGACATGAACATTTAAATAATTAACAATATACTAACAAAATCCTCCTGTTGTAGCCAGGTTTCTGTCAGACAGAATAAATCAATATGATGATCAGTTATCAGTTCATGAACTGACAGGGATTTAGAGGAAAGGGAGCTGATGTTCAATAATCCACATTTAATGATTTTATGATTTAGCCTTGGTAAAGTGTGTTTATTTTAATAAGATTTTTATGGTTTATATTTTTAGAGCTGATTTTTTGTTTATTTAATTTGAGCCGTTGAAGTTAATACTATATGTCATGTTGATGTGACGGTACCAGGAGTTGAACCCGCGACTTAATTACCATGGCTTGCTCGTTGGATCTCTCTTTTCTTTAACCGGCCATGGTCAACATAGTACAACACCCTGTGAAGCCTTATATTTCTGCTTAAATATGATCTAAAACATCAGATTTTCACACAAGTCCTAAAAGTAGAGAAAGAGAACACAGCTAAACGAGACAAAAACATTATATTTGGTTATGTATTTATTGAGGAAAATTATCCAATATTACATATTTGTGAGTGGTAAAAGTATATGAACCTTTTCTTTCAGTATCTGGTGTGACCCCCTGTGCAGTATTAGCTACAACTAAACATTTCTGGTAACTGTTGATCAGTCCTGTTCACCAGCTTGGAGGAATTTTATCCATTCCTCTGAACAGAACAGCTTCAACTCTGAGATGTTCGGGGTTTCCTCACATTAACTGCTGCTTCAGGTCCATCAACAACATCTGGATTGGATTAAAGTCCGGACTTTGACTTGGCCATTCCAAAACATGAACTTTATTCTTCTGGAACAGTCTTTGGTAGAACATCTTGTGTGTTTAGGGTCATTGTATTGCTGCATGATCCACCTTCTCTTGAAATTTAGTTTATGGACAGATGTTCTGACATTTTTCTTTAGAATTATCTAATATAATTCAGAATTCATTGTTACATCAATGGTGTTAAGCTGTCCTGATCCAGATGCAGCAAAACAAGCCCATACCCTGGTACCAGAGGGTCCTAGCCTATTTGGCGCCCTGTGCGAGCAACCCCAATGGCGCCCCCCCGCTAGGTTGCCAGTGGGGGTCCTCTCTCAGAAAATTTTGAATAAAATAGATGCCATTTCCTGCATTCTGGTGTATTTTAATGGGTTGTTCAACATCTAGTTTTACCTACATATATAAACTATTCAATAAGTATTTTAGAGTTAATGGCAGAACAAGAAGTAGCCTGAGACAAACATGTAGCATTAACACATTATGAACATTATTCAAGAATTGTTTCTATAAGAACATTATCAAATATTTTATATGAACAGTAAGATACTAGCAATAACAGCATTGTGAGAGGTGGACAGTTGAACATGGAGGCCTCCACCTCTGTTTAATGATGGACGGTTTCTTTTCACAAAGATGGCCTCCTTTACTCCTCTCTCAAACCATCGTTCCTCTCCATCAAGGAGGAACGATGACTGAGTTTGTCACAGCTCCTCAGACTGAAGAAGTCTTTTTGATACAAAGAAGAATCTGTCCAGAGGACTACATTTATTGAGCCTGCATCAGAACAATTATCTGTAAAGATTTAGCACATTTGATATGGAAAACACATTTTGACTTAACCAATTAATATATTTTCAATGGTAAAATATGCAGGCTTATTTCATATTACTTTCATACTACTGTATTCCCTTTCATTGCTTTATGTATTTATTATCTTACTTTTAATGATAACAATGTCACTACTGTTGTTTAGAAAGTGTTTTTTATTGGAACTAATGCTTGTTTGTTCACACACAGTTAGAACAGCTCACCTGTTCCTTCATACTGACAGGAACAATCCCCTCATCACTCCTGAATTGTCATAACTGCACAAATCTCCCCTTTAAACAAAGACTTATGATCAATTCAGGCCAATTTCATTAAAGGGCTAACATTTCAGGGCACTTTTCATATAGAGCAGGTCTTCATCCAGACTCATATAATATTATTTAAATTATTTAACAGTATGTTATGTCACAATGCTACACACCACAAAATTCATTGACTTGATAATTAACTTGAACGGTGTTTTGCAGCAAAATTCAACAGCATGTCTTACCTGTTTGATCTCTCATTAACAAACTGCAGCTGTTTGAGTGAAAAATGTGTCAATGTTTGCACATTTAGCTGTGTCTGTTTCCAGAGCCTCTCTCTTTTTAATCTTTCTCTTCACTCTTCCTCTCTTCCATCTTTCCACTGACCGCACGTAGTGTCACCTCCGTAACAAAACCGAAAGTAAAAGTGGAGGGGGGGCGGACGACCTGGGTTGAGGAAATGCACCCAGCAGCTGCTGCGGTGATTAAACTGAGGACATGTGAATAAATTAAGGGTGGGGCGGCCCAGGAGCAGCGCGGTAGTGTTCTGTGTTATGTTGTTAAAAACAAAAGTTGTAAAAGATTTAAATAAATAAAAAAACGAGGAGCGGGGTCTCCTCTTATGCCGCCCCCTGCTGGATGGCGCCCTGTGCAGCCGCACAGTTCGCACATGCCACGGACCGCTTCTGCCTGGTACTACCACCACCATGTTTCACAGATAGGATCAGGTTCTTCTGCAGGAATGCAGTTTTCTTTCTCCAAACAGAACTCTTTTCATTTAAACCAAAAAGTTTATTTTGGTCTCATCGTCCACAAAACATTCTTCCAACAGTCTTCTGGTTTGTCTACGTGATCTTTATCAAACTGTAGACGAGCAGCCATGTTGTTTTTGGAGAACAGTGGTTTCTCCTTCAAACTGCCATGACACCATTGTTGTTCAGTGTTCTCCTGATGGTGGACTCATGAACATCAACATCAGTCAGTGTGAGAGAGACCTTCAGTTGTTAGAAGTTACCCTGGTACTTTGTGACCTTGACGACTGTTCCACACCTTGGAGTGATCTTTGTTGGTCCATCACTCCTGGGGAGGGAACAATGGTCTTGAACTTCCTCCATTTGTCCACAATCAGTCTGACTGTGGATTGGTGGAGTCCAAACTCTTTCCAGATGTTTTGTAACATTTTCCAGCCTGATGAGCATCAACAACTGTTTTTCTGAGCTCCTCAGAAATCTCCTTTGTTCCTCCATGATCCACTTCCACCAACATGTTGTGAAGATCAGACTTTGATAGATCCTGGTCTTTAAATCAAACAGGGTGTCCACTCACACCTGATCATCATCCACTGATTGAAAACACCTGACTCTAATTTCACCTTCAGTTTAACTGATAATCCTAGAGGTTCACATACTTGGATCATTTTCCTCAATTAATAAATGACCCAAGTATTACATTTGTGTCTCATTTGTTTAACTAGGTTCTCTTTATCTACTATTAGCGCGCGTGGAAATCTGATGATGTTTTAGGTCAGCTTTAGGTACAACTCACAATCCTGTCATCTGCAGAAATTCTCGGATGACTGTCACTGTGGGCTGCGTCACTGGTGACTAGGAAGCTGAACACAGAGGTGTGGTGGACAGAACCACCTGCAACTCAATGTTGGAAAAACTAAAGAGCTACAGGTGGACTACAGGAAGAGGATCAGCCCTTCCAAATCTATCAACATCAAGGGTACTAAGGTGGACACTGTGGACTGCTACAAGTACCTGGGGGTCCACCTAGACAATAAACTGGACCAGCTAACACCAACTCCCTCTACAAGAAAGGACAGAGTCACCTTTTTCTTCTGAGGAGACTCAGGTCCTTTCACGTCTGCAGGACCATGCTGCAGAGGTTTTACCACTTGGTGGTCTCCAGCATCTTCTTCTACTCTGTGGTGTGCTGGGGCAGCAGGGTGAAGAAAGCTGATGCCAACAGACTTGATAAACTCACCAAGAGAGCTGGTTCAGTTCTGGATGTGGACCTGCAGTCTCTGACAGAGGTGTCTGAGCAGAGGATGCTGAGGAACCTGCTCCAGATCCTGAACAACACGTCACACCCCCTGCATGACACACTGGACTCTCACTGCAGCACCTTCAGTCGTAGACAGAGACCACCGAGGAGCTCCACAGGATGCCACAAGAAGTCCTTCCTCCCTGTGACTACCAAACTTTTCAACTCCTCCCCCTTTCTACACATAGGACAATAAAATTAATTCTGCACTACAATAAACACTTGAATATTTTCACATTAAAACATTTCACACATTTGACATTTCACACATGTCTGCACATGTTTAGAACTTTGTTGGTATTTTTATATTCTCTGTTATTTTTTACATCTTGTGTGATTCCTTGTGTATGTTCCTTTGTACTGAAACTCTGGCACAACAATTTTCTACAGGATCAATAAAGTTCTATCTTATCTTATCTTGTATTTTTATGCAGAAATGTAGAACATTCTAAAATGTTTACACACTTCCAAGCACAACTGTACCGTATATGTATTCTGTATATTTACTAAACAAAACCGTAAATGCAATACTGTACTGTAATTATCTTTACTCCCATTTCTCAAGAGCTGAAGTCAAAGAACTAAGACTTTTTCTATGTGCACTAAAGGCCTTTCTCTCTCAAATATTGCTCATATTTTTGTGTAAATATGTGTTAGTGAAGACTTCTCCTTTGCTGAGATGATCCATCCACCTCATAGGTGTGGCATATCAAGATGCTGATAAGACCGCATGATTGTTTCACAGCTGTGTCATTTTGACTTAGCAACACAATTTTTTTGACAGTGACTGTTCTTACACCTATAATGGAAGTCAGCACATTGCTTATAATTAATATAGTTAAATTATACAATTAATAAGGTTTGCATTGAAACACATATTTGTAGCAGCCATCTTGGAATTTGATGTAGCCACCATGTTTTCGATAGTGAAATTTAATTTGCCTAAATGCAGCTACACACCAAAACTGAAGGTGGTACATCACATTTTTCCTGGTATCATTCTCACAACATGTGTAGATGGATGGACTGAATGAACGGACGAAAGGAGAGTATTTTTATTTACCTCTCTTTGGTCCTCAGTGAGAAACAATTTTATGTTACAGCAATTTTTCTGCTACATGTGCAAATGTTTTAGTTTTAGAGTTTTACTGGACAAAATTCACCGACATTTTTAGTGATGACTCACAGCTTACACACGTGTCCCAGTTTATTTAAACTTAATTTAAACAAGTCTCTGGACCTGTCAAGACCATGGCTGCTCTTAAAATTTGTAGCTAAGGTGTGATAAATGAGTAGTTATTGCTAGAAAACAAAGGTTGTTAATGTAAACACATGTTAGCAAAATGTCTTCTTCATTTCTATTTACTGTGAGATGACTGACAGTCATTTGTTGCTGTAATGTGATTTAGATTCTCACCCCATAGTGTGTTGGTCTTTAGTCTTGGTTTATGAGACCTTTGCTATAACACTGATTATCACATTAAAGTCAAATAACCAATAATAGTAAGCCTAAAAAAAGAAACTTAAAATAAAAGATGAAAATAAATCTCAGCCAAGCATGATGCACTTATTTGTCTTATCATCATTTGTGTGTTTCAAATGAAAATAACAAATAACTTCATTTGTACTGTGGGTGGTCTCTTTTCTAGCTCAACTTTTCTACTAGAGGCCTGGGAAATTTAGGGTTTTTATGCAGTCTCCTGGCTGTTCTTGAGTCTGTACTTTTCTGGACATAAATCTCTGAGGTTGTTTCTGGGATCTGTTAGAACCACCCTTTGAATTTGGGGGTCACAGCATCAAGTGCTCCTATCATG